>JAUIRK010000167.1:0-79031 GCA_030549495.1 Nectonema munidae | reverse complement strand
CTTCTGAAAAGAATGTTTCAAATTTATGTTTTCCAAAATTATTTCAATTTTTAAAAAGTTCTAGTTTGGAGAGTAGATCACTGAGAGAAATAATTAGTAAAATTTACTAAGAACATTAGTTATCAAAAAATATAAGTTAGTAAATATGCTAGATTAGTAATGTATACTGTCCATTGCAACAGAACTTCCATAGATTATTATTACTTGCCCTTATTTTCATCATACATCACACATGTTTCTCTCATTAGTTGTCAGAGCATATGCAATGTTGTCATGTATATATTGCCAGAGCATACTTCGTTTACGCATGCATATATTTATCATACTCTCCCCTTTATAATGCATGTAGTTATATGAGTTTTTCATGTCCTCATTTCCTTCTCAATTTTACTGCTATCTATTTTTGTAGTTCATTTTGCAGCCTTCTTTTTCATTCTTGTTGTTGTTTTTTCTTCAACTCTACTTTTACTATATCATCCATTCTGATTCAAACACTTGCCACTTGATCTGCTCTCATTATTCCTCCCAAAAAACTTCTGTTTCTTGCAATATTCAATCACAAGCTTTGGTCACGCATTATTGTTTCTTTCTCCATTTTCAATAATACTTTTCGCTAGTGTCATCAACGTTACACTTCATACGATCTCCTTTTGTAAGATATGTTTTCGTGCAAATTTTGTTTTTTTTTCATGTACGTAAGTATAAAGATTTTATAAATCATGTTTTTGATAAGCAAAAGGTAATGTAGATTGTTTTGACTGTAATAAAAAATATGTTCATAAAAAGAGTTTATTCAGCCACATTCATCAAAAACACAGACATAAACAAGACATAATGTCTATTATGACAACAGAGGCAGAGTCGTTTGAAACCCCATCATTTTCAGAACTTTTTTTAGGTGATTCAAATTCTATCGCCAGCCCTAAAACTTCTGTTGTGGGTTTAGATTTAAATGAGTTTGCAAGGTTTTTGTTGACACTAAGAGAAGTGAAAAAAATGCCATTGATACACTTGGAATACATTGTTAGCGAATTAAAAAACTTTATAAAGCTACATAACAAAATAATTAAAAATGAAATTTTCAAAATAGATTCAAATTTTTTATCTCAGAATAGTTTTATTTTCAATCAAAAAAATACTTTGGATTATTGTATTGAAGAGTTGGCTTCTAATTTTCGACTAAATAAGTATGTAAGATGAAAGTCGCATGTACTCCCAATTCAGTATAATATCGATTGTTATTTATCTCACAAAAAACAATGTTATCAATGTGTACCAATTTCAAAAACATTAGAAAGTTTCCTAACTAAAAAAGATATTATTGAGTACGTTTTACAAGAGTCTATGTCTACTGATAACATTTTAAAAGATTTTTCAGATACTGAAGTCTATAAAGATATTAAAATAAGGACTCAACAAAGTAAATTTTTACAAATATTTTTATATTTTGATGACTTTACTATTTCTAACCCTGTTGGGGTTAAATCAGAAAAGATAAAACTTAGTGTTTTATATTTCACAATAGGTAACTTACCTAAAAGTATTAGAACAAATCTAAAATGTATTAATCTTGTTTTAATTTGTTATCGATCTTTATCAAAAAAAATTGGTTTTAACAAGGTTTTAAGACCTGTTTTTGAAGATTTGAAAAAAATAGAAGGTAAACATGTACTTTAGCGCGGTAAATTAAAAAAATATATTTTTTTTTTATATTTTATTTCTTCAAATTTAAGAACAATTTAAAATAAAAGATGGCAGGTAGACCTCGTGCACCGAATTTGATCGTTGAGAATGTTTTAGGAACTGCTGATCTACGATATATGGACTTTATACGCCAGACTTTGTTTGAGCTTAGTGAAAAGCGTGAGTGGGTGTTATTTTGTGCTCGAATGGGACTTATTCGAAATAACTTCCATTGCGAGCAATGTAACAATGAAATGGCGTTTGTCAACTATGCTCCATCTATTGACGGATGTCGGTGGGAATGTAGGAAGCCATGTAGACGAACGAAAAGCATTCGTGAAGGATCGTTTTTTGATGGAAGTCATCTGGAATTAAGTACGATTGTACACTTTATTTACTTATGGGTATGATTCTTGTCTGAAATATATTTCACGAGAATTGGGTGGATTATCATCACATACAAAGACAGACTGGTCTAATTTTTTACGTGAGTTGTGTGAGCAATGGTTGTTAGTGAATAATCAGCAGATAGGCGGTCTGAATGAAGATTTTACAGCAAAAGAGGTGGAAATAGACGAAACAAAATATTTCCACAGGAAATATGACCGTGGTCGCTATAGAGATGGACAGTGGGTATTTGGTGGTGTAGAACGAGAATCCGGAAATTGCTTTCTCGTGGCAGTGGCAAATAGAAAGACTGATACTCTTTATCCTCTAATACAAGAGTGGATTCTGCCAGGAACTCGAGTAATAAGTGACAGTTGGGCAAGTTATGCCACAATTGAACAAAGGGGTCAGGGGTTATATACACATGACGCTGTAAACCACAGCTTAAATTTTGTTGATCCCCATGACCCCAGCATGTATACGAATCGCATTGAAAATATGTGGATGCGCGCTAAAAGGAAATTAAGACGCCAGTTTGGAACGTATGAACCTTTATTTGGTGGACACCTTTTTGAATTCATGTGGCGTTCTCGTTTTCCTGACTACAATAAACTATTTAATAATATTGTTATCTCTATTAGAGAAGTGTATGTTGTTTAGAGAGTGTTGTTGTGGGTAAATGCCTTATTATTATTTTACAATAAAGCTTTTTTTGGATATATAGAATTTTTTTAATTTACCGCGCTAAAGTACATGTTTACCAAATAAGAGAGGAAGGCATTAATTTCTGGAAAAATGGTGAAATATTCAATTTGAAGGGATATCTATGTGGTATATTAGGTGATAATTTAGGATCTCATTCAATTGGTGGTTTTGTAGAATCATTTAACGTTAATCGTTATTGTAGGTTTTGTTTTTTAGACAAAAAACAATTGGAAAAGTATCATAGATGTAATGTACCTTTATTAAGATCTCCTTCAACTTTCAATCAGAATTTATCAAAAGTAAATGCTGATCAAAAGTGTTCAACCACTTTGGGAGTTAAATATAATAGCATTTTAAATTCCCTGAAATTTTTTCATGTCACTGAAAACATGCCTTCTGATATAAGTCATGATAATTTTGAAGGGATCGTTCCGTGGGTAGTGACCGATATTTCTAAAAGTTTGATTGAAAAATCCAATTTTAACCTTGATACTTTAAATTATCTAGTGCAAAATTATCCATTCACTTCTCTTGATTTAGCTGACAAACCTTGCATGTTCAATATATCAACAAAAAAATTAGTATTGTGCAAACCGCTTCACAAAACTGGTGTCTTATTAGATTTCTTCCTATAATTTTACACACGTTTTTATCAACAGATATACTAGAATATAAAATTTTGCTCAAGTTATCAGATATTGTTAACTTACTAGTATCTTTTGAAATTGACTTTGCTAGAGTACAATTACTACAAGACTATATATTGAAGATTTTTTTGATATATACATTAATATTTATGGTAAAAAAATACGCCCTAAACTCCACTTTTTACTTCATTATCCTTTACAAATAAAAAAATTTGGTCCACTTTGCGGTTTTCAAACGATGAGATTTGAATCCAAACATTTATACTTCAAAGAAATATACCAGAGAACCAAAAATAGATTAAATGTTACGAAAACTCTAGCTAAACGTCATCAGTATTTGCAGTCAGTTTATTTACTTCCAGAAAACTACTTTACATTTTTTGAACAGCCTAGAAACTTTGAAAAAGTGTCTTTGGGAAATTTTGAATTTAAGATTCAGAAGATTTTAAGAGAAAAAGGATTTGGAAGTTGTATATTAAAGCAAGTTAATTTTTATTGTTCTATTAAGTAACAACAACTGCATAACAAAATTTTGAAAGTTCTTATTTCAGATAATTTGTCTGAGACATTTAGTGAAAAAACATTGGTTTCTAACTTGTCTGAAAGCAGCAACACTGTCAATCAATCAACAGTTTTCAGAAGGTAATTTATTATTCTAAACCTTGATTAATGTTTTTTGTTCAACCTTATCAGTCGTTACCAAAAGAAAATTTTTGTTTAAATGAAAATTACTTGCCGCAAGGATTACTGAACAAATTAAAACAAAAAAAAGAGTTAGATAGAAAAGATATAAAAATGCTAATGGACGCATTATATCTCTATGTCACAAACTTTGAAGATGGAATGTAAGTAATTTTTTTATTCAGATTTTTTAAGGAATTTTTTTAATTTTAAGGTATCCAAGTTCAAATATGTATAAATCAATAACAAATGGCATTCTCATTCAATACCCTCAACTAACGTCTATACATAGGATGAATTATCAATCTGCATTTGTAGGTTTACTTTTGATTGCTACTTTTAATTTATACTAAACTTATTATTTAGATTTACTGGAATGAAAAAATTAAATATAAATTCCAAAATGGAAGAAAGAATAAAGATGGAAATTTAGAAATCGTTGTTGCAAAGAAAAGAAAAAAAATATGAATGAAATTGAGGAATCAATGGAAAGCTCACTAAACATGGATAATTCATATTTAAAACGAAGAATTATCGTCAATAAAAGTAGGAATATACTTGATGTTATCAGTCTCTATCCTTCACTGAGAGAATCAATTAAGGTAAGAAATTATTGAAGTTACGGAAATCTTCAAATTATTGAGAGGAATCAGATGCAAAACTTTTTTAGGTCAAAAAGTTTGTCTATCGGATAATATATGATAGCGCAAAAACATTTTTTAAAACTAATTTAAACAAATGTGTCATTATATCTAAAATATTGATAAAAAAACTTCAATTTGTTGATCGGCGTCTCTTTTTATTCAAAATGTCCGTCTAGATTTTAAATTTATAAAACTTCATTGAAAAAATTGTATATTTTTATTTAGATTGCAAGAGAGTTTAGAAGAATGAAGTTAACCCAGTTCAATGAATTGGAGTCGTTTTTTTTGGAAAAGCTGGATCAGTTCGAAGAAGCTATCAGTTTTGTATTTGAAAAAAGATAACAATATGAAGCTCGAAGTTTAAGACTTTTTTGCCTGACTGTGAAAATAGTATCATTTTTATAGTTTTAATTAGTATGTATATGCATATTTAAAATTTATAGAATCTCTCGGAGTTTTGTCACTTTTCAAATTAGCATATCTTTTTAATGAAAATTTATGCGAGTTTTTAACTTTTGAGAATGAAGCCAAAGAAGCAACTTCAATTTCTTTGATTGTGAAGAAAAAAATTGAAACGCTAGAAAAATATTGTTTTGCATTGAAAATAGATGGAACACTTCTTTTCAAGACAGATTCATTTTTTAATCTTTTTTTATTGTTTTTCTGCTCACTTTATGTTTTCAATTTAAAATATCCTAAACCACTATATAAAACTATGCTATTTGTTCAAGATGTGTTTTTTGATATAAAAAACTTATTTAAAAAGAAGATTATCTCTGTATATTCTGAAATAATAAGATACAAAGCAATTTCAAAATAATTTTTTTTCATATTTTTTCAATAAATTTTCTTTTTTCTTTGATGTTCTTTATATTTAACCTAAAATCTACATTTTAGAGAAGCTTTCAGAATTTGAACTTTTTGCAGCCAAATATTGCTAAAAGTCTTTGTTGAACCTCTCTTAGATTTACTAATTAAATTGGTAAGATTTACCAATTTTTTACATCTTATTTAAAAAATTAGTAAAACTTACCAACTTGATTTGTATGTATAGCCACAGTAAGTATTACTATTTAAATTAGTAAAGTTTACTAACTTGTTCTCTCAGTGGATGCTTTAAAATTTGAGTGAAATGACGTATAGATGTACAAGTCATCAGCGTATGCCAAGACATTGAAACCAAGTTTATCAATGAAGTCTAAAAGAGGAGAAATAAAGATATTGAAGAAAAAAGGTCCTAGAACGGAGCCTTGAGGGATACCATATTAGATGCAACAGATTCAGAGAAAAATCCATATATACATGTAGAGTGCGACCTATCTTTGAAATATGATGAAATCCAACTCAAGACTTTACCTCTGATGTCAAATCTTTTCTTTAAGATTAGTAATAATAATTGTCTATCAATAATGTCAAAGGCAGACTGAATGTCCAGAGCAAGCAATACAGTGTGGAGATTTTTAGACATGTTGATTTTTATATCGTTCACAAGCGTAAAAAGTAGTGACTCTGTGCTACAATGTTTTTGGTAGGCAAAGAGGCTTTTATTAATTAAATTATTAGAAGTGAGATGATCTGACAGTCTTTTGAGTGCAACACGTTCAGCAAGACTACTTAGGAAGCTAAGGCTGGATATGGGTCTAAAATCATTTAGATTGTCTGCATGGGCGTGAGGATAGCTTCTTTTGAAAAAAAGTAAGTACTTGTGGTAAAAGATTCATTAAGGTAGGAAACAAAAAGAGGTAGAAGAACATCCAGACAATAGTTCATCATATCAGAATTCAAACTATCAGCATGACCAACTTTAATTCCATGAACATCAATGATGTTTTCAAGTACTTCTTGATCAGTAGGATGAAATTTAGTTAAAGTTGAACAATTAAGGTTTTCTGTTATGATGTCAGATACATGAGTGCAAGAAGTTTCAGCAATTAGGCATTTAGCAATGGAAACAACTTTTTTATAAAAGAATTCATTGAAGAGGTTTGCTAACTTATATTTGTCTTTTGAATAAGAAATACGTAATGAAACTTATATAAATAATAACAATGAAATATTGTAATTTTATTTTTCCAATATATTTATTTTTTATTAATTTGACTCCTGAAAGATATTCAAAAATAAATAGCATCTAAACTCAAAAACGGAAAAGCAAATCAACTTTCTGAAAAGAATGTTTCAAATTTATGTTTTCCAAAATTATTTCAATTTTTAAAAAGAAGATATGTTAGAAGTAGAATAATAAAAAAGAATAAGTACTCAATAATTTCAATTATATTATCATGAAAAGAATGGGTAATGAAAGTTATATAAATAATAACGATGAAATATTATAATTTTATTTTTTATTAATTTGTCTTCTGAAAGATATTCATAGAATAAATAACATCTAAACTCAAAAACGGAAAAGCAAATCAACCTTCTGAAAAGAATGTTTCAAATTTATGTTTTCCAAAATTATTTCAATTTTTAAAAAGAAGATAAGTTAGAAGTAGAATAATAAAAAAGACTTAATAATTTCAATTATATTATCATGAAAAGAATACGTAATGAAAGTTATATAAATAATAACAATGAAATACTGTAATTTTATTTTTCCAATATATTTATTTTAAAAAAAATGTATTATTTATTATTTTTAAAATTTTATTTATTTATCAAGTTGAAAACTGCTATGCTTGTAATATATGTCCTTCACCTTATGAATACAACTGATTTTTATTTTCTGTATTTTTTTATTCCATTTATGTATTCTGTTTTGTTTCCAAACTATATATTATAAATAAAATATATTTATTTACATATAAATTTATAATAGCCAATGCTTTTTTCTAAATTGAAAATCTTTTACTATCATGCATACTTTTTTAAATATAATTACGCACAATAATTTACCTTTTTTATATGTACCTTATTTGCATTCTTCCAATATATTTTTTAATCTCTTATCATTTGAGTAACACTAATTAGCGGCTTTAATTAGTCTTGAGTGTGCTCAACTACTGAATACTACTGTAATTTTTTATTCTAAATTGTACATTTTTTCCAATAAATTCTTTCTTTCTTTATTAATTTGACTCCTGAAAGATATTCAAAGAATAAATAGCATCTAAAATCAAAAACGGAAAAGCAAATCAACCTTCTGAAAAGAATGTGAAAGATATTCAAAGAATAAATAGCATCTAAAATCAAAAATGGAAAAGCAAATCAACCTTCTCAAAAGAATGTTTCAAATTTATGTTTTCCAAAATTATTTCAATTTTTAAAAAGAAGATATGTTAGAAGTAGAATAATAAAAAAGAATAAGTACTTAATAATTTCAATTATATTATCATGAAAAGAATGGGTAATGAAAGTTATATAAATAATAACGATGAAATATTGAAATTTTATTTTTTCAATATACAGTGGAACCCCGGTTAACGACCACCCCGCAATTCCGACCACTTTTTCATGGAGCGGTTTAAAAATGTATTCATACACACATAGTAAAGTTTCGGTATTAAGACCATCTATATTTCGCTATTGAGACCACTAATTTTTGTAGAAAACATTTAACTACACCTAACAATTTTCATAAAAAGTTTTTTCCAAAAATGCTATAATAAATCTGAAAATTTGCTCTAGTACTATTAAATAAGATGGAAAAATTTTTGAATTTTTTGACAAAAAACATTTTTTAGAATAAATTTTCAGTTCATCTTGTTCAAGTTTTAATCTGGTTTATGTTTTATATTACCACGTGTTTAAGATATCTTTTTCATACAAAAACTTTTTCTTCTAACATAGTTAGTCAATTTATTATTCTTATTTTTTAAATGATATTAAAACTTTCCTTAGGTTAGCTAGATTCATCATAATTTTTTTTAAATTTATTAATATTTTTGCAATTTTGTAATTGAAACTTTCTAAATTCAAATTTTTTAGCTCTTGTTTTTTAGTTAAATCAATACTAGTACATTGTCATTTATTCTTATATTTTTTTTCTCTTTAAATTTTTTTCCTTTCTTTAATATTGAATTTGAATATCTTATTTAGATTTATTAGATAGAGAGGAAATTTTTTAGCTCTTGTTTTTTAGTTAAATCAATACTAGTACATTGTCATTTATTCTTATATTTTTTTTCTCTTTAAATTTTTTTCCTTTCTTATTGAATTTGAATATCTTATTTAGATTTAAGCATAAATGTGTGAAAAAAAAGTTAAAAAGAAATGAGCTAAGTTTGGGAGAAAACATTGAATTGTTGAAAGATTCGACTGGCAGAAGTCAAAGGCAGTTGGCAGAAAAATTCAATGTAAGCAAAACCCAAGTCCAATCTATTTTGAAGCGTAAAAATATAATCATGAGTTCGAATACATCAATGAAGAGGAAAAGAGTTTCAACATCCTCGAACTTTGAAGATATAGATGAGCTAGCTTGGCAATGGTTCCAGAAAGCCAGAAGTATACATGTGTCTATATCTGGACCAATGATACAAGAACAGGCACTTATTTTTGCTGAAAAACTGGGTAAACATAATTTTAAAGCATCACAGGGTTGGTTGAATAGATTTAAAAACAGGCATTCAATAAAATTTGGAGCAATTTGTGGCGAAAACGGATCTGTAGATATGGAATCCGTAGAAGAATGGAAGGTGAAAGTTGTAGAATTGATTAAAAATTATAAATATGAGGATATCTATAATATGGATGAGACGGACTTATTTTACAGATGCTTACCTAACAAAACTTTGACAGTGAAAGGGGAGCAGTGTATAGGTGGAAAAAAATCGAAGAATAGAATCACAGTCTCGCTTTGCGTTAATATGAATGGTCAATTTGAAAAACCACTCATCATTGGACACAACAAAAAGCCTCGCTGTTTTAAAAATGTTAATGTTGACAAGCTCAACTTTAAATGGTCATACTTTTTTTTCCGTTTGCGCTTCCGCTATCACACACGTTTTTGTTGCTCTCTCTCTCTTTTTACTGCTTACTGCTTACTCTCTCTTTCCTCATATTTCCTCATCCTTTCCTGCTTACTCAAAATATACTCATCCTATTCTCATTTATCTCTCATTAAAACACCTATCCTAGTAAACTCCACCATGAGCATGAAGAAGAAGAGGACAAAGAAGCGCTCTAGCTCAGTCCAGCTAGAGCCAAGTAAAAACTTAAATACAAATTCTATTTTAACCATATGTTCAAATATAGATTCCAAGAAAATTGATGTCGATAGCGACAGTAGCTTACAAAGTTCCGCCCCAATCAATAAAAGAGCCCACACTTCGGACAACTCCGATGGGGAATTTATTAAGGTCGTTGCTAGGAGCAAGAGACCCTCACCACCAATAAACACAACTCAACAATCTAGGAAGCCAAATTACTTTATAGTTTTCTTGAAAAACATGCCTAACTTGGGTAGCAAATTAGGCACATATAAGGCAATTTTGGCCCAGAAACCAAAAATAAAGATAGTCAATATGTTTAAATTGGCTAAGCTAAATCTAATTAAGGTTCTGGTTGAAGATAATAACTCTATGGAGACATTACTTCAACCTTTTCCCCAGTGGCCTTTTGTCAAGGGTTACGTGCCCAGAGCTAAGGCTTGCGCCATAGTCCTCAAGGGCCTGACCATGCAAGACGCCCCCGATGTCTCAGCGGCAATTAAAGTCCTAGGATTAGCAAACACTGTAGAACCTCTGTTTAAAAATATGACAAGGGGATCTTGCTTAAAAGTGAACCTTGAGAACAAGGCAGCTGTTGATCAGCTGACCAAAAATGGACTGTTAATTCTAGGTCTGAAATTCGCCTGCCATGAGTTTCTACCCAAGCCTAAAGCATTGCAATGCTATAAATGTCAAAAACTAGGCCACGTGTCGGCTGCTTGCCCAAACAGAGAATGTTGTTTAATCTGCGGAGGCGAGCACGACCGTCGAACGTGTAAGTCAGCAACTCCTAAGATAGTCAAATGTTATTTGTGTGGGGGTGAGGGACACTCAGCTGCTTACAATAATTGCCCAATAAAACTGGCCGCTCTTCAACAAAAAGAATCGTCAAAAAGAACTCAGGTAGCTCCTAAGAAAACTCTCAAGGTAACACAACAAAGGTAAAGCCTGCTCAGGTATACAGGCCAACACCATACATTCCACCAAACCCAGTATTAACTAGTACCCCTTATTCTCACGTAGTAGCCCAGTATTACCCAAGGTACCAGCAACAAATGAGCCATCCTTCTCTGAGGAGGCCATTTTGAAAATAGCGCTCTCCATTTTCAAATCACCACAGTTCAAAGAACAGTTGGAGAAAATGGTTAGCGCAGTGGCTGCGGACCTTCTATTAGAGTGTCAGTAAATAGGATAGTTTAGTGCCAATCTGTAATGCTCAAATTTTTACACTTCAACATCAACGGCTTGGCTAAGAAACGTAGTGCTCTAATTGAGCTTCTTACCGAAAATAATATAGATGTCTTCTCTCTGAACGAAGTCAAATCTCAAGCCAAATATTCCATCCGCATCCTCGGATATAGGACATTTGTGCATCCTGGTACAAGCCACTCGCGAGGTCTAGCGATGGGTGTGCGAGAGGGGTTAAAGGTTTCCAGTTTCACGATAAGTGACTCTGGAGGCTCGATGGCTCTGAAGCTTGATCTTGGCAGAGCTGGACATTTAGTTGTGCTGGGTTGTTACAATCCGCCTAGTAACCCTCTGTTGGACTACGAATTTATTGAAAAATATCTTTGCTCCTCCGATAAGGTGCTACTACTAGGTGACCTAAACGCTCACCACACTAGACTGTTTAGTGAAACCAATAGCGCGGCTGGCACCGACTTACTCAAGTTGGTAGAGGATTCGTATGCGTTTATCGCTAACGATCCAACACCGACTCGTGAAAAGAATGTGTTAGACCTTGCAATCATGTCTTTTAATCTAAGACCACTTCTAGCCTCAATAGTGGTTATCCAGGATTGCTGTGTATCTGATCACAAGCCCTTGTTGGTCACAGTTTCTTTAGGTCCACAATTCACGGCTGACAAGGGAAATTTAGTGAAGAGGTGGGTCTTCAGCCAAGCCAACTGGGATAGGTTTAGGTCGCTACTAAATGATTCAGCCCCGCGGGTCATGATGTGCATAGGAGTAAAACCTCCTGAGGAACTGGCGGAGTGTGTCAACGATGCTATTCTCTCTGCGGCACGAGAGGCAGTTCCCTTGAAGGAGGTTAGAAAATACGAAAATCCAATTCCGAAGAATGTCCTATTACTCATCAAAGAAAAACGAGCTCTCTATAGAAAATACATTCACACTAGGGACGCCGAGACAAAGAATCTCATCAATCGATTACAAAAACTCATTAGGAAAAAGCTCGGCGAAACCACATCTAGGAAAGTCACAACTATCACAAAAGCCTCTAACCCGCTACAGGGCTCTTCGAAGTTCTGGAACCTGGTTAGAGGTCTGAAGCCTGGCTGCAAAGGTCCAACGTCGGTCACTTGGAATAACCGAACAGCCATTGAGGCGGGAGATAAATGTGCACTGCTTGCTGATTATTACGAAGATGTGTATAGGACAAATCCAGGTCCGAAAAATTTTAATTCTGAAATTGAGTTTTTTAGGCGTTTACCTGCGACGAACGACACTAACTTCATCCTAGAGGACCTGGTTCAAATCATTAAAAAGCTTAAAGCTAGGAAAGCGGCGGGATGGGATGAAGTTAGTAATCTATTCATCAAGAATCTTCCCCCTAGGTTTAGGGACGTCTTGCTGGCAATATATAACTCTTTTATAAAAGATGGGTTTTACCCAGACTGCTATAAAAGGGCTATACTTATTTGTGTGCCAAAGGCTGACAAGAAGAGCGGCAAACCGAGTGACCTACGGCCTATCAGTCTTCTCCCTTGCCTGAGCAAAGTGTATGACAAATTAATTTTTGGAGTACTCGATGCTTGGTGCAAGGAGCATGCAATAATCCCAAAAGAACAGTTTGGATTTCAAAAAGGTTTGTCAACAAATCATGCTCTGCTTACCTTGCATCATGATGTTGCAAAAAGCTTAAATGATGGCGTCTACGTTGGGATGATATCTTACGACCTGGAGAAGGCTTTTGATACGGTCTGGCATGAGGGTTTGCTGTTCAAACTTAGTAGCATGTTTGTGCGCTCATGCATCTTCAAGGTAGTTAACAGTTTCCTTTCTCGACTTTCGATTTCAAGGAGAATAAGCCTAGGCCGCGGGGTCCCCCAAGGTTCACCTCTAAGACCTCTTCTGTTCAACTTCTACATATCTGATATTAGGGACTCTTTCAATAAGTCAATCTATGCTAGGATAATCAGTTTCGCAGACGACATATGTGTATATTACTCCGCTAAGCGTGTTCCGCGTATTTGCAAACACCTTACGGACGTAAATACCATATTAGGGGGGTATTTCACTGGATGGAACCTTAAGGTGAATTACTCTAAATGCAAGTTCATCATCTTTGGCGCTAATTGTCCCAAAAATAACCCGCCAACTATAGGGAATATTCCCCGAGTTCGCCACCTAAAATATCTAGGAATCAATTGGGATGCAGGATTTAGTTTTCATCGTGAAGCTCACGAAAAGATAAAAAAAAAGGGGAAGAAGGATCTAGCGCTATATGGATGTCTTAAAGACCTTGGGGTCAATTCCACGGTGGTAGGCAGGGTCATTAAAATCCTAACAATGCCGAAATTGACTTATGGAAACTCCATTTTGGGATGCCCACAATTATGCCAAGCTTGGGAGCTCACGCAAACCCAGGCTGAAGCGTTCTTGGGGGTATATGCTAAAAAAAAGAGAAAAATTATCCTAGGTGACTACCCATATACAATAGCCCCCAAGCAATAGGGAATTCTGCGTTCTGCGATATAGTTCTGTTTTTTTTCTGAGTTCTAGATCCGCCTACTTAAATTTAGGATTGGCACAAGGTATAAGTCCCAAAACAGTTTCATGTTACGAGCTAGGTTAGGCATAGTCGGTAATCTGGCCTCTATAGGAGTCCGCTTGTAGGACCGTTTAAACATTCCAATATTAAAATCATATATCCTAGGGACAACATTTAGGGATGGAGTCAAATTCCAGGGGTAGATTGTTCCTAACCTAGCATGCCTTAAATTATGTATATCTTTCTTAACCCTATAACATGTATCAAATATTATTTATTAATAATATATAAGATATTGCATGCCTTCAAACGCTTCTATTTTTGTAGCATATACCTTTTATAATCATATTCTTTTATTTAGGAACAAGATACATTCCGTTGTGCCGGTTTTTTACCCTGGTTTTCTTCCTCTGAAGAATTCAAAGGTTTTTACGGTTAGGTAGTGCTCTAGCGACGCGATTCTACGTGGTTAGTAATCAAGCTATCACTAGACAATAAGTTTGTTTCCCAAATTGGGAGCGTTCGCGTTAGGATTGTATCGTTCTCTCAGTTGTATTTATATATTGTAACATAAATTCTTGTAAAATACTATATATAATAGAGCTATTCTTTTGTAACAAGGGCCGATTGGTGTTTAGTGGGATGGAAAGTCCAGTTAGACTTGGACTCAGCATTCCGGGCGGGCCACGATATCCGAAAGGATGGGTGCGAACGTCACAAAACAACTTAATTAATTAATTAATTAATTAAAAAAATGGTCATACAACAAAAAAGCTTGGATGACTTCAAGCGTTTTCAGCGAATGGTTGAAAACCTTTAATGATAAACTTCGACGTCAAAAACTTTTCTCTTTTTAGATAATGCAACATCTCACACCAAAATTGAAATGACGAACATCAAATTAGTTTTCTTGCCAGTCAACACCACTTCTGTTCTTCAACCTTTAAAACAACATATCGAAAACAACTTTTACGGCACATTTTGTTGAAGATCGATTCTGCGGAAGATGCTTGGAACATGAGTAAGTTGGGTTACAAGCTTGTAACTGGATTACACATGCAGTTTCAAAATGTAAACAGTCTACTGTTCAAAAATGTTTTCAAAAGAGTGGATTTCATTTTGATGAAATAACCAGTGAAAAAGAAACTGAAAACTATCATTCACTGAATGGACTGATAGACAGTGACAAGTAGATTAAATATAACTAACAAAATGACAGCTGATCTGTATAGCTCAATAGATGAAGATGTAGAGACGTCAGAAAAGCTCTCTGAGGGTTGGGAAGAAAGAATGGTGAATCTTAGCAGATAAAAATGAAAGTGATGATGAAGAAGATAAGGAGGAAGAGACGGTTCAGTCTGGCATTAGCTCAAATGAAGCGTTACATATGATTGAGAAAGTAAAAGAGTATTGCCTCGAAAAAGACATGAGTGATGTCTGGATGCACCTATCAAAAGCAGAATCCTAACTTCAGCAACAATTATTCTTTTGTGAAAACCGGAAAAAACAAGTAACGATTGATTCTTTTTTTAAATCAAAATAAAGCTTTAATGTGTTTTCTTTGTTTTTTATGATTCACGTCTGTTAACTAAAAAATTCACAATTAGGACCACCCCGATAATACGACCAATAAAGTTTAGTCCCAAAAGTGGTTTCAATAAAACTATGATAATACATTTTAGATTTTTCCTGACAGTTCTTACAAGGGATGCCTTTTCCATTTTTCTCAAGCTGTATATCGAAAATTAGCAAATCAAGGATTTGCAGAAATTTACAAAAATAATAATAGTTTTAAAAAATGTGTTAAAATGTTTATGGCTCTTGCTTTTTTGCCTAAAGATCAGGTTTTATATATTTAAAATATTTATTTTATATTTAAATATAAAAATAAAAATTTAACTTTTTTTGGAAATTTATAGATTAAAAGTGCATTTCTAAAAATGAAAGATGTGATGGGATGTTTCAATGGAATGGAAAATTTTTTTTAATATTTTGAAGAAACTTGGTTTGGAATTTTTCCTATAGAAATATGGAATGTTAGAGAAGTAGTAGTTAGAACCAACAACCATTGTGAAGGTTGGCACAATTCGTAAGCGTCTATATTAAAAGTAAATTTTTATAGTAATAAATAATACATTTTTAGATTGAACTCAGGTTTACCTTTCTCACAGCCTAATATTTGGGAAGTAATCGAATATTTCCAAAAAGAAGAAGGGAAATTTTTTATTGATATGTCGGAAATAGAAAAAATTGGGGCAATGCATGTTTACAATGATACAAAGAAAAAACTCTGGAAAACGAAAAAAACATTGAAAAAATATATCTTGATTACTTTGAAACAGAAAACTTGTATTTATTTTTATCAAGATTGGCAAATTTTATTTCTTCATCAACAAATATGGAAGATAAATATATTAATTTTTCTTTTTTAAACAAAAAATGTTTTTTTATAAATAAAATTTTATCTTGAAGTTTTTTTATTCTATTTTTTCAATTTAATATGAGTTGTATGAAATAACTCGTCTTTTAATTAAACCAGATTGAACATCATCATCATCAGCATATAATTTAGTGTATGCTATTGTTTATATGCATTGTATGCAATAGTGTATGCTATTGTTTATATGCCACTATAAACACTACAGTACATTGTGAAGGATGTGTGTATAATTACTAGTTATCACCTTCGTATTATACAAAAGTGGTAACTTTTGTCTTGTGGATACTTTTCTCCTAGAACCGTATGTGTATAGGGTTCTAGGCGATTGTCAAGAAAGCTACAATGTCAAGAAAAGTCATTAATTGTTTACATATGTCTTCACCACTACGTGATGTTGACATTACATCTGTGGCTTGCTATACTCCATTTTCTTCGTCATCACTTTTTTAAATTTTATTGTCAATTTTTCATAGTTCAACTTTAAAATGTTAAGTTTTTACTTTTGCATGTTGAAGAATTGATATAAAGAAACTGAGGGAATTTATTTTTATATTATTATTATTATTATCATAACTAATAGATGATTTTGTTTTAATTAGTCAATTTTTTAAAAGTAGTTTTTGTTGACATAATCTTAATTTCAGCTCAATTTTTTACTCAAACAGGAAAGATATTGGTGAAAAAAAGTGACAATTCTTTCTTAAAAGACGTATGTCATAATCATAAAATTCAAAGTGAAGCAATCTTGAAATTCAATAAATGTATTAAAGATGAAGCTTTAAATACTCTAAAGACAACAAGTCAAATATATCAGTATGATTCAAATTTGTTTTTACTTTCATAGTTTTTAATGTTTTTTTTGTATATTTTTGCAGGAACAATTTGTCTCTTCTTAGCGCAGAAGAAAGAAAAGAAATCGGTAAAAAGAGAAGCATATTAAGAAAAATAAGGTATAACAAAAAAAGAATGGCTCCTCAAAACATATTTTTTTCTATACCTGAAAAGTATACACGTGCCAACAATTCCTTGTTTTTGCAATTTGATTATATTCAGGAAAACAAGAGACTTCTTATTTTTCACGGTGAAGTTATAAACACATTAATCAAGTGAGCAATGTTAGCTGTCTGTATATAGACGGCACTTTCAAAAAAGCTCCGAAGCACTTTTATCAAATAGTGACGGTTCATACCTTCCACAATAATATTCAGCTTCCAATTTTGTATGCTCTAGCATCGAACAAAAAAGAGGAAACATACAAGTAATAAATTATATATTTTGAATAATTTATAATGTTTACATTTTTAGCAGGATATTTGAAAGTTTAAAAGCACTAATTGATGAAACCAAAATCGAGTTCATTACTGGTGATTTTGAAAAGAGTATTCTTGCTTCATCAAAAAGAGTAAATTTCAGTTCATATTTTAACTCGTACAGCAATTAACATACTTTTAGTCTTTTAGAAGTGCTAAATATAAAGGCTGTTATTTCCACTTTTGCCAGTCAGTATACAGAAAATTAGTATCTTTAGGACATGGGTAAAAGTATTCAAAAAGCACTACTTTTAGATTTGGTATTAGAATGCTTCTTGCAATTGCTTTCTTGCCTATCTTTGAGCTATTTTAAATATTTCATTGGGTTTCCTTTTAGTCAAAACTTTTTTTAGATACATTCAGCTTTCCATAAAATCAAGAGAACTTTGAGGCCTCTAGAAATAGAAGGTTTCTTCGACTATTTTGAGAGCACGTGGATAAATGGATATGATTTGGAGATTTGGAATGTCTGCAACAAACTTTACAGAACAAATAATCATTGTGAAGGCTTTCACAATTCGTAAAACTTTTAAAATTTATATCCCCCGTATAATTTTGTCTGTTTAATATTATTTTTAGAATGAAATCCTCTCTTCCATTTGAAAATACCACTGTATGGGAAGTTTTAGATTACTTCATAAAATGTGAGGAAAAGTTTTACAAAGACATGGCTGAAATTGAAGAAGTTGACTCGATGTATGCTTGGAATGGTGGAAATGAAAAAAAGAAAAGAGAGAAAGAAGAAAGCATTAGAAATATATATATAGATTATCAAAAAAACAGAAATCTATATTTATTTCTTTCCCGAATGGCGAAACACATATGCCAAGCAGCAAATGTAGAAACTAATAACGAAGATGACTACATATTGGATTTTTCTCTTTTAAACGAACATCCAAGATTTGATGTATCGTTTTTATTGTCATGAAATAAAGTTTGTTTATATCTAAAAAAAAAAAGAAATAAATTTTGTTTATACCAAAAATTGAAAAACTTTTTGAGATTAGTAAAAAATAGTTTTCAGTTTTATTCAAATATCAATAAATATGATAAACTAAAGCTTAAAATAATTTTTTAATAGTGATAAATAATATTTGGATAAATAAAATGTGTTAATCACTAAAATGATCAAAACAATACATAAAAATAAAATTCAAATTTTTTTTTTTCAAACACAAAATTTTTTTTGACTTTATTGACCTTCAAATTTTTTATTTTTTAATAATTTTTTGTCTTAAAATACTTTTATCAAACCTTTTTAGTTACAGAAAAAAAATGACTTTTGTCTCCTTACAACAATCGCAAAAATCATGTAGATATACTCGTATTATGGAGGCAGGCATAGACTGTATTTGCTACAATGCACGTATAGTGCGATACTCAAACTATAATCGCATTCAAGAAAAGATTGACATATGAAAGCATTATATCATTGAACAACTTCTTTCCAATTAAAATTGCTTTTCATCAATGCACGGATAGTGCAACATTACCGATTAATGTTTGTTTTGAGAGACACATTAGCTGTAAATTTTATAGGTGGTTTTAAAGAAGGGGTATCTTTTGCGAAAAAACCCTGTCGTTCTTGTGAGATTAATAGAGCTGAATTAAAGAAATATTTATTTTGTAAGTGATTTGAAGATGAGAAAGGAAAGAGAAAATAAAGTTAGATGCAATAAACTCGAAAACATGGATAAGGAAGAAAAAATTATATGGCCAGGAGAGTACGGTATTAATAATAAAAGTTTTTTTTCTCGCTTTCATTATTTCAGTTTAACAAAGGATATTTTGCATGATCCAATGCACGTTCTTTTAGAGGGAGTTGTAATTAGAGAATTGAAAGTTTTGCTAGGTCAGTTAATTAATACTGAAAAATACTTTTCTCTTTAAATTTTAAACAAACTAATACAAAATTTTCCGTACAATTCACAACAAAAGTCGGATAAGCCTAATACTTTGTCCAAAACTAATTTAATTTTAAATAATGTTTTCCCAATGTCTGCTGTTGAAACAAAAAATTTTCTTTTCATTATGCCTTTTTTAATTTATGATAAAATTCCTAGATCTGATAAACATTGGAAAAACTTTTTAAAATTTTTAAATGTTACAATATTGTGTTTATCGCCTATTATTTCCGAAGATACGTTAGATCAACTTCATCTTCTTTCATACCAATACATGGAAAACTTCATAAGTTTGTATCCAAATGTATCCATAACACCTAAATTTCACTACATGATTCATTTTATTGACCAAATGAAAAGATTAGGGCCAGGTCGAAATCAGTGGTGTATGAGACTCGAGGCTAAACATCACATTTTTAAAAGTATGAAATGGAAAAATTTCAAAGCTATTGAAAAATCCCTGTCATTTTTTCACCAAAGGTGGATGTGTTTTCAGCAATCATCTTTAAATTATCCATTTTTGGTAAATTCAATACTTATAGTAAAAACAATTGAACAGGATGAAATAGATTATGAAACAATAATATTATGTCAGAACTCTTTGAATAAAAACCTACCTCAAAAAATAATGTCAGTAAATGAAATGACTTGTTCTGGTAAGTTGATAAGCACAGGTAATGTTTTTTTACTAAGCTATGATAATTTTAAGAAGCCAGATTTAGCTTTATTAAAGGAAATATTGGTTTTTGAAGAAAACAATCTTTTTATAGGGGAAACTTCAAAAGTATTGGAGTTTGATTGCCATGTTAATTCTTTTTTATGTAAAAAATCAATGACTAAAAAGGTTTTTGATATTAATAAACTAATATATAAATGGCCGCAGTTGATTCATACCATAGGGCAAAATTTGTTTTATGTAATGTTAATAAATGTCGATTTCTGTTTCGACTAAATTTCAATGGTGTACATAATGAAAAATATACGAGTATAAAATAAAAATACTCCTAATTTTACATGTAGAGTATATTCATCACAAAATAAACTTTTTTTTTGAATTAATTATATATTTATATATATATACAGTCAAACCTGCTCTAAAGGCCACCTCTATAAGACCGCCACTTCTTTAAGAGCGCCACTTTCTTACAGTCCCGATCAAATTTACATTAAAAATACCCTGTAAAAGACCACCACCTCTGTAACAGCGGCAGGCGCCACTACATTGCAGTCCGAATCTTAATAAAAACTTGCACAAGAACGCCACGCACCATACTAGAGTAGTATATTATTTTGTTAGCCTTCCTTATTTATTATCTACATTACTAGAAAATGAAATCTTGCATCAGTTCACTATTGAGATGACAAAAAGAAACTTTCTAATGATGTTACGTGAATTACAACTAAACTTGAAATGTAATTTATCATATGGCTGGCACACGTACATCTTGATCACTTTTAACCCTTTGAGGACCAGTGGGTCACCAGTGATCCAAGAAATGAAAATCGCCTGCTTTGAATATATAAAATTCCATTGAAAAAGAAAGCAGACGAATCTCCTCTTCAAAATGTTGGTCCTCAAAGGGAACAATGAACGCTAATGTTCGATGTGTATCAAGTTATGTAGATTGTAGAGTGATAGATAAAATAAAATTTCATGTATACGACTAACACGCATATGCCTTATGTCATTCATGTAGCATTGATAATTGTAATTAATGATGTATACGTATTTACGTGGCAACTGTTTTACTTAGAATGAAAGTTTCTTCATCACATATTTTTGCTTTATTTAGAGCTAACACATAATAATTGTTTTCTATCAAAATGTCTAAAGGAAATAAAAAAAAACTCTGTCCCTTGTAGATAAAGTTAATGTGATTGAAATGTACGAAAAAATTTAAAGTTCGCGTAAAGTGGCTGGCGCATTCAGATTTTCAAAGCAATGCTCCAAACGATCGTAAACGTAAAATGGGAAAAACAGGAAATGAAAAAGTTAATGAACTAAGTTGGAAGTGGTTTCAAAACTCTACAACTAGACGAGTACGAGTCAGTGGATCATTGTTACAAAAGCAGGCTTTAAAATTTGCTTTGGAACTTGGTATCGACTCATTTAGTGCTTCGAATGGTTGGTTGGCTGCGTTTGTAAAGCGTCATAATATTGTGTTTGGATCTGTGTCTGGGGAAAGTGGTGATGTAGACAAAAGTGTTGTTTGTAATTGGAAACAAAAGCTTTCTACCATTTGTGCTGGGTATGAGCCAAAAAACATTTTTAACATGGATGAAACCGGCTTGTTCTACAGAAACAATCAGCGAAACAAATCATTTCATGTTAAAGGGCATAACACACATGGCGGTAAACAGTCTAAAGACCGCATTACCGTTGCTTTATCTGCTTCAATGACTGGAGAGAAATTTCCTTTACTTGTAATAGGAAAATCGGAAAATCCTCGTTGTTTTAAAAACATTGATAAACATTCACTTCCTGTTAAATATAAGTCAAACAAAAAGTCGTGGATGACAGGTGAAATCTTTGATAATTGGGTAAAAAGGTTTGATTGTCAAATGAAAAATCAAAAACGAGAAGTCTTGTTATTGTTGGACAATTCTCCTGCGCACCCTGACACTTACTAGCGTTAAATTAGTTTTTATGCCACCAAATACAACATCAGTTATTCAGCCCATGGATCAAGGCATCATACAGGCCATGAAGCTAAAATACAGAGACAGACAGCTACAGTTTGTTTGTGACAACATTGCGAAAGATGAGTCCATCACTGGGCCGGAAATGCTCCGAAAAATTTCTCTTTTGGATGCTATCAACTGGGTCCATAAAGCTTGGAATGAAGTGACATCTTCCATTATTCATAAGTGTTTTGCTTGAGCTGGATTTACTGCAGAGGTTTTCACGAATGTAAACACATCAGATATGCAAAGCATGGAGATTGACGTCGATGTTTTCGAATAAACCAATGATGTTTCTTCATCAGTTTTATGTCTTTCCAAAGAATTATTTGGATTACAATTCAACAATCTTCACCACATTGATAATGACCTTCCTACCTTAAATTATGCTATTGACTGGGATCGCTCCGCTTTAGATATTCTTCATGATAACGAAAAGGACTGAGATGGTGATGATGATATTGATGATGGTAAAGAGCCAGTTGAAGAATCGTTCAAGACACCTTCTTTAACTCACGTCCAAGACTGCATAGAAATATGTAAGCAATTTGCTTTGCAAACAGGAAACAATGACATGCTAAAACATTGTTTCGACATGCAAGATATTACCATTAACATAAGAATGAAAAAATATACAAACCAAACAACCATCACGAACTTTTTTAAAAGAAAGTGAATTTTTTTTATACATAATGAATTAAATGTTTTTATGCGTTTTTCCTGTTATATTCTAATAAATGTTTTTATTGATAAATTTTTTTGAAATTGTGTTAATTTTCTATGATAAATTTTTCAGATACTGAAGGTGTGAACCTTGATAAAACCGCCACCTGCGTAAAACATCCGCTTTTGACTGGTCCCAAGGGTGACTGTCTTAAACAGGTTTGACTGTAGTATTATAAAAATGAGTAAAATGGAAATGATTTCTAAAAAAATTACACGCGAAACTTCATCTGAAGATTTGATAAAATGTTTGAAAGAAGTTTTTTCCGAAGAAATTTTGACAACTTTTTCAAGTAATGTATTTTCACTATTTTTATTTTTTCTTTAATTTGAAAATTTAAGGAAATGAAGTAGATGGAATGATCTTTTTTTATCTAAGTGAGCCAGATATGCGTAGAATAACGGAAGATAAAATCGGTCCTTTTAGGAAGCTTGAACTTTTAGTTTCTTTAGTAAGCAAACACTCTTTCAACAATGAAGAGTCGATATATTCTTTGAGAGATGATACGGAAGCTGGTTCTATTAAAAGGTTATGTGAAAAATCAGACTTGCCGAAGTTTTCTAATTTTGTTGAAAGCTTTTTGAAAAAAGGAGAAATTTTAAAAATATTTGATAAGATGATAGAAGAAACAGCATTTCATATTTTGTCACTTGATGAATTTTGTACCAAAGATGACTATTATTTATTCGGACAAAAAATGTTTAAAAAGTATCCATGTATAAAGTTCCCTCACGGAAAAAATCCATGGGTAAATTTGATTATTTTTTCATTTTATATTTTAATTATTTTTTAATAAGACTTTTTTTACCACGAAGTTATCACAAAAGGTACGAAACCTTAGATGGAGAATGAAAAATTCTAATAGAAGACAATGTTCTCTTGTCAAAAAAACAACAAGGTCTTTGTTGAATCTTGAATTTTTAGGTAAACAGTTAAATATTAAATATATATTATAATGAAAATATATTAATGTTAATAATATATGATACTTTTTTTTTTATTTAGAAGAAAGTGAAAACGAATACGAATCTACAATCAACGAATCAAAGCAAATATTAAAATCCTATCTTGAATTTGAAAATAACGAAAGAGAGCGTCTTTGTTTTGATTTAAAAAATACATTTCGCGAAAGACGAAAAGCGATTCAGGAGATACCAGAGGGAAACGTACAAACAATAATAAATAAGTTTATATATTTAAAGAGCCTAAAAATGTACATTTTCGTATTTTTCATAAAACTAAATCTATTTTTTTTATATTTAGATCGTAGCAGAATTTTTTTTAATTAAAAATGAATTGAACGAGATAATGATTGAAGAAAACTGGAAAAACTTATTTCTTAAATTACAAAAATGCTGGAAAGTAAGTTAAAACAGCGGGAACTTTATATATTTATGTTTTTTTAGGATGAACTGGATGAAAAATTGTCCGAGTATCAAATAATTAAATATTTGAACACGAAAATCAAACTAAAAAACATACAGAATCAAGCTGTTCTATTTAAAGAAATAACAGTACGTTTAATACTCATTTTCATTTAGGTAAAAAAAATTTATTGATTATTTTAGGAAATAAGTGAAAATGAGACATGCATCAACTCTGCACCAAAACTTCTTATTTTAAAAGATGAAAATGAAAATTTGGATATAAAAATCTGCGCAAATCAAATTTTATTTTATGTTGGAAGTAGTATCACAGCCGCATTAACCTGTCTTCTGCAAGTCTACTTTGTTTTTGATTTACAATATCCAAAGCATTTTCAAATACTTGGGCTATTGCAAAATGAAATTATGAAAGACCAAAGTGCCTTTTACAAAGGAACAAATCTTATAAAATTTGAAAAATCTTTTAACAATTTATAATTTTTTTAATAATAAATTTTTCAGTAATCATTTATACTGAAAATTTTTTTAATAATAAATTTTTTTTATTATTTTTTTAGTTTTATTCTTTTAAGAACTAGACGAGAATGGAATTAAAAATATATATTGAATGTAGAAATTGATAGTAAAATTTATATGAGAACGTTTAAATTTTGATTTAACGTTTAGATTTTAAACATGATATCTTAAAATATAAAGCGTTTAAAATCCAAACGTCTTTTCTTATATTTTAACGCGTTTTATTATAACGCGTTGAAGTTTTGTGACAGTTTTGGTGTTTAGAAATGTGTTTACATTCTAAACGTTGTTTTTACAGTGTAAAATCAAAAACGGAAAAGCAAATCAACCTTCTGAAAAGAATGTTTCAAATTTATGTTTTCCAAAATTATTTCAATTTTTAAAAAGAAGATATGTTAGAAGTAGAATAATAAAAAAGAGATAAGTACTTAATAATTTCAATTATATTATCATGAAAAGAATGGGTAATGAAAGTTATATAAATAATAACGATGAAATATTGAAATTTTATTTTTTAAATATATTTATTTTTTATTAATTTGTCTCCTGAAAGATATTCAAAGAATAAATAAAATCTAAACTCAAAAACGGAAAAGCAAATCAACCTTCTGAAAAGAATGTTTCAAATTTATGTTTTCCAAAATTATTTCAATTTTTAAAAAGAAGATATGTTAGAAGTAGAATAATAAAAAAGAGTAAGTACTTAATAATTTCAATTATATTATCATGAAAAGAATGGGTAATGAAAGTTATATAAATAATAACGATGAAATATTGTAATTTTATTTTTTCAATATATTTATATTTTATTAATTTATAATATATTTTTTAGGTCTAGTTGGCACATGTCTCCAGCGATGGGGCACGCTTAGATGATGTAGAGCTGTACATTAAGAAATATGGGGTAGCCATCAATGTGACGAAAGGTCCTCAGGACATCTTTCTTAAAGCTATAAACGATGAAGAGTTTGCCGCGTTGGACTTTGGGGAGGGTAAGATCTGGGAGGAGATTACGGAAGATTCTCGGTTCGATGAGATCTCCGCAGAAGCCAACCCTCGTATTGACATTCAGAGACTCTGAAACCTCTTCAGGTGGAAAATGCATGTAGCGACTTTCACCAGCGAACTCAAAATTGCCCTTAGCTTGCGAGGTCAAAAATCTCCCAGCACATTCGGCATATACCGGTCTGCCAAAAACTTTCAGCTTGTAATCATCTATCGATGGATGACTAAAAGCGATCGCAATCTTGTGGATCAAGAGATCCATACTGCTGAACTGGAGAATAGGAAGCCAAGGAAAACAGCTGGCCTATCTGCTGTTACTATGCTTAATTTTATTAACTATCTTAATACTGAAAGATTCCAAAGGAATCAATCTTTCCTTGCTAAACTTCTTGCTTCAATCTATCATCCGACTGAGTTTGACAAGCATGTTGCAACTCTAAAGCCAAAGAAGCCTATTCAATCAACTGAAACTCAAACTTGATCATCCTGACTTCCAAAATGGATTATATTGAGTTTATTATCTTTAATCTCTTGTTTAATTTCATTAATAAATTTTCTCTTTTGTTCTTCAAAAAAATCATAATTTGTTGTCAGAATCATGATTTTGTTTGGCGCAACAAGAGGAAGAAAGGAATCAATCAAATGTGTTTGGAGTTCTTCTTTTTGGATTCCTTTCTTCAGTTTCTCATCATACCTACACAAGAACTGAACTACCTGGGAATAGAAGTAAACTTAAAAGAAAGGCAGCTCAGATATACTACCAAAACAAAAGAAGCTTTAGAGAAAGCACTCTTCATGCTACCAGGGTTACAATTGGAAGAACAAGCACCAACCAACACCTACCAAAGGATCCTCGGTTATATTACTTACTACCTTGGTACGATACCAAATACTGGAAAAAGGTATTCACCCTTGTTTAATCCACTAAGAGGACTGCAAATCCCCATAAAACTATGGAGCACAGCATTGGAGCAAATCTATAAAGACATCCCAATGAACAAGTTTACACAATTAGATACAAAGCTACACATCTTCGTTGACGCTACTCCAACCTGCATCGCCTTCGTTACAAGTAAGGAATTTTATGCAGGTAACCTACAATCAACAGTTCCCATCGCACTCGCGGAACTACTCGCACTCATCGTAGCAACAATCGTCTATGATGGACGAGGTACATATCATTCAGATTCAGAGACGGCAATTGGCATCATCAGGAATGAAGGATCACCTGTCAACATACTCAACAATGTTATGACCTGGTACCTAAGCAATCACTTAGAAGTCTTCTACCAAGTCCAGAACAACGTCAAATACATAAACACGCGATCAAATCCTGCCGATGTCTTTTCTAGAATGCACACAAAAAATGAGATCTACAAAGAACTATGGGCTACTATATAAAGGCTGCTCTCGGCAACACGACTCATTCTTTTCACTTCTTCAAATTTGTCAAAGCCACGCTTCTCGCCTTCAACAAATTCACAAGACTGTCTCTTGACTCCCACCCAAAACGACAAGCGATACCCTCCCTAAGAAATTCAAGATGGTTTCTAGCACAATCAACATCTACATATTCTTATATTATACCTCGAATTAAAAGAGGATTGTGGACAATATGTTTAAATTGTTATATTTTGCGTTTTTTCCATCTTCAATAAAATTCAAGGGTATCTATTATTGCAATGGCAATAATACCAAAGTCAGGATTTTGCCGCATTTGAAGCATGTGGTTTGCTACTAATAAAAGAAGCATTTATTTTCCTCATCACTTCACTACCACACATGTTTTACTATACCTCACTTCTCACTATCATTATTTTCATAACTCTTTATTGTTTTATAATTATTTTTTTTCTTGCTTTATTTTTTTCTTTCTTAATTTGTTTAATTTGAACATGCTTATTGAAGGTTACTTATATTTTTAAAAAAAAGAGTTTTTTAGTACTTTACGTTATTATTGTACAAGACCATCGTGTCCAGGTAAACTTTTTTATTTCAAGTTAATTTTTGAAGCTATTTTTATATTAACTTTAATAAAATTTTCATATTTACTCTAGCACTAATTAAATAAATAGTTTTTTGATTTTTTATAAATTGAGTTTTTTAAATTCTATTTGAATACATGCTTAGAATTACGTTTAGAACAGTTTGAAAGTTTAATATAACTATTTTTACATCTGAAAACGTTAGATACTTTGCAATTAAACAATTTTTTTTATAAACTCAATAAAATATATGATAGTTTTTTTATTAAAATGTTAAAAAATAATTAATTTTTTTTAAATAATGTAATCTTACTTTATAAATAATTATTAGATAGATTGGTTTTTTGCTTATTTAAATTTTATTTTTCTAATTTTTTTGTATTTTTACTTCTAAAAATTATAGATTTATGAGAGTAGTGATCAATAACACATTGTAATTATATAAGTTTTATTATGAGGGATTTTTTTAATTTATTACAAATTTTAGGAAGAATTATCTACAAAAAAATGCAGCCATGACACCACTCAAAATTGTATCACACAATCATGATAAAATAAATGAAAGAGTGGCTGAATTCAATAGAAAAATCAAAGATCAGGCAGAAAACTCTATGAAAATTTTGAAGAAATATAACTTTTAATTAAAAAATTTTTTTTAGAGATAACTTGTCAATCTTAACTCAGGATGATAGAAAAAGTACATCATCAAGACAAACAATTCTCCGAAGAATTCGATACAATAAAAAAAGATTAAATCCCCCAAAATTGATTACATTTACAATCCCCGAAAAATACCAAACAATAAATGGGGTACCATTTTTACAACTGGACAAATATGTTCCATCAAATAAAAGGCTCATAGTATTTCATGGCAAAATTTTTAATTATAAATCAAGTTACAACAATCGAAAATATTTATATTGATGGTACTTTCAAAAAATCATCTGACATGTTTCTTCAAATCGTAACAATTCATACTTTCCACAATAAAGTACAGCTACCTATTTTGTATTCACTGGCTTGTGATAAAAAAGAAGAAACTTACAGGTTTTATTTATCATTTCTAATTTTTTGGTTTAACATTGTTGCATTTTATTTAAGAGAAATTTATAAAGTTTTAAAGTTACATGTTAATGTTTCTCAAGTAAAGACTATTACATCCGATTATGAAAGTGCTATTTTATCTGCTAATAAAAAAGTTTTTTTACATAAAATTTTTACTAAAACTATAATATAAATTTTTTTTTAGGAATTTCCAAATGCACAATTTACAGGCTGCTATTTTCATTTTTTCCCAAAGTATTTATAGAAAAGTCAAAGCCTTAGGTTATGGAAGATTATACTCGACAAGCGAATCATTTCGCAAGTGTATCAAATTTTTACTTGCTCTTGCTTTTCTTCCACCTCTTGAAGTACTTTTTATTTTAATTCATATTATATGTTCAGATATTTTTTTTAACTATACAAGAATAATTTTTTTAATTTTATTTATAATTGTAAGCTTTATATATTTTTTTAAATTTTAGGTTAAAGTAGTGTATAGAAAAATCAAAAGTTTAATGAATGTTTTTAATATCGAAGAATTTTTCCTATATTTTGAAACCACGTGGTTTAATTTAAATGATTTGAAAAGTTGGAACGTGTATAAAAGGAAAGTGAGAACTAATAACCACTGTGAAGGTTTTCACAACAGGTTGAATAAATTTTGATTTAAATTGAAGCTGTTGACTCTGGATATTGTTGGAGTGGCGGAAGTAAGAAAAAAAAAGAGGAAAAAGAAAAGCAACTTGAGAGAATATATGAAGAATACAATGATGACAAAAATGTGTATCTTTTTCTCAACAGAATTTCTTCATATGTTTGTCCGGCTAAAAATCTTGATTTGGAAGAAATTCAAGATACATATATTTTAGATTTTTCTATTTTAAATAGAAGACATAATAGAAGATTTTATGCTTTAGAATGTCAACTATTTTAAACTAATACTATTTTATATTTATGTTTATATCTATTATATTTTTGTTTTTTTATGTTATATTATGTTTTATATTCGTGTTTATATTTATATTTTTTTATTAAAATAAAATAATTTTTTTACATTTTTTAGCCAAACAAATACTTTTTATAATATTATTTTAAAAAAATGAAAAATTAGTATAAAATATTTTAATTTATTTTTTAAAAAAACAAACTAATTATTTTTTAAAATATTTATAACCTATATTCAATATATAGGTTGAAATGAATTTAAAACTATTTATGTTAAAGGAAAAAAGTTTAACCAAAAAATAACAAAAATTCGTTTTTTGGCAACTGGCGTTTAGTGAGTTTTTTAACTTAAGTCCTTTTACTTTTGTTTCATAGACATAACATGATAAAATAAAATAAAAATTAAATACTTGAAAACATCTACAATATTGGTAATATAATTAACTAAAACAAGTATATAAAATTTTTTCTATTAAAATTATTCTCAAAATTAAATATTTTAATCATACGGTAAAAAATATAAATATTGGTTTATTTCAGGGACGCACATCCTCAAAATTATTGGGGGGCGAAATTTTTTTTTTGCAATTTTCAAAATTAGTGGTCTGGAAATACCACGGGAGACCAAATATTCAAGCAATCCTTTAAAATAGAGTGTATTCAGCGCATACCTAAAGTCCTAAATTTATAAAACTACTTTATATTTTTTTTTACAAAATTGGTGAATTTAAATATTATACTTCCAGCGAAAATATTTTAATTAAATTTGCATATCGAATATAGTGCGCAGAAAAAATGCCCCCAATTAAAAAGTAGGAAAAAATGCCCCAATTAAAAAGTAGGAAAAAATGCCCCCAGTAAAAATGCCCCCGAAAAAAATGCCCCAATTTAAAATTAGGAAAAAATGCCCCAACACAAAAAATTATTAATTAAAATTTTTAAAAAAGATATGTCAAATAAAGATTTTTTGTAAATAAAAAGTTAACTTTTCATCTAAAATATTTAAGATTTAATTAAATAAACTAAAAAACTCAGCATACGACAATTTTTTAAATACAAAATTTTTTTTATAAAACAGCAAATATTTTTGGACTTTGTGTGTATCAGAACACTTTCTAAATATAATTTGTATTTTAACTGATTTTAAGAACACATTCCCACAAATCTGTACCTTTGCTATTGTTTTCAAGAACTTTATAAAGAAAAAACCCTATTGATTAAGAAATTTTAGAAATTTAGCCTTCCAAAACGGTACCAAATAAAAATATTTATATAATTTAAAAAAATCCTGAAAATCAAAAATTAGGGGGGATTTTTTCTTACTTTTTAATTGGGGGCATTTATTTCGTGGGCATTTTTACCTACAACCATCGAATATACACTAGTTTAAAAAAATCCAAAATTTTAGGGGGTGGAATAGGCTTTTCATTTGAAAAATGAAGTAGTCTACCAGGCACATTACAGGAATTGATGAAAGGATTTTTGATTCATAGAGAAAACAAATAACTCAAGGTTGGGTTGTTTTATATGAATGAATGTAGTCTAAAGGCAAAGAGTCTACTAGACACCCTGCGATGTTTATATGAAAAAATGTGATTGATTCAGGGGCAAGGGTATAAAACGAAGTTATAATTGTGCAAACAAAAATAAAACAAAAAAAATTAGATAGCATTATTTCATTTTACTCAGCATCATTCAAAAATAGTTTAAAAGCTAAATTGATACAAGCTACAAAAATCTACAAAAAGTAAAATAACTGTTAACATTTTGCAATGATTTGCCTTTTATAAGAACTTTTAAGGAAAAAAAGTCTATCAGAAAAAGTTATAAAGCTTCAACAAAAACTAAAAAATTTTAGAGCATAACTTAAGTTTTTTGAAAACTAATTTGATGTATCCCCTACAGCATACTCTATGGGTGGCATGGCAGGTTGGTTGAGATGATGGAGATAGCATGAAAACCTCTAGATTCGATTCCTCATCGATACGAATTTGTTCATAGTTTGACATAAGCGGTACATCAGTGCCGTCAATGAAAATACATCCGCTGCACCTAACCTTTTACTCAAAATTGAAAAATTTGCTACATAATTAACATAAGAGAGAAAGGTAACAAAATAAACTAATAAAGCAAATTTCACTATTAAATGGAACCGTCTGTTCTCAGAATAATTTCAAAAAAATAGGAGGCATAAAGAATTAGAGTTTATTTGATATTTTCAAGTTTTTATAAGCAGCAAAAGCCAACATTTAAGTAGCTAGCTCTTATAATTAAAAAATTATTTAAATAACGGTCGACAGACATTTTGCCCCATAGACAATTTGCCCCCTGGACAATTTTTCTCACAGGCTATTTGTTTCATCCATCTTTGCTTATTATGTGTAAAATTATTAAAAAATGTTATATTCTTGTTTATTTTATCCCTATTAAATTATTTCAAATTAATCATTTTATCTCTTAATTTTTTAGAATTGTCCATGAGACAAAATGTCCTATGAAAATAACAGGGCGAATTGTCAATGAAACAAAATGTCTTATAAAAATAATGGGGCGAATTGTCCATAGGACAAACTGTCTTATGAAAATAATGGGGCGAATTGTCCATGGGACGAAGTGTCTTATGAAAATAATGGGGCGAAATGTCCGAGACTAACATAAATCAAAGTATACGAGAAAAGAAAATTATTGCGTTTTTTTGAATATTTCTGTCTACAAATAAAATTCTGACAGCTGTCATAAATAGATCAAGTACATTTTTAACAACTGAAACATTTTGTTTAGATATTATATTTTTATTATAATAATCAACAAATTTTCTTAAAAAAAGTGATTTGATTATGTAGTGTTACTTATAAAATTTAACAATCGAACATTATAAAAAATATAGCTGCTCAAATATTAAGCAAATAGAGTGCTTTTAAAGTGAATAGATAATCAAAATATTCATACCCAAATAACTATTTAAAAAAATTTCTTGACTTGAAAAAATTAAAGTTTTCAAATGTTACAAAATGTAGCAAACGTAGTGATAAAGATTAAGTGACTTTTGTTGAAAAAAATTCTAAGCGCGAGTCTAACAATATTCATTGTTATAAAATTGTAACAATTGAAAACTATTTTAATTTAACTCTAAATGCAAATTAGACAGAAGCAGTGGTGTAGCCAAAAAAAGTTGATAGAAGGGGCACAATTTAAAAACAAAAAACTTGCGCAACATTATTTATACTTTCTTGATACTTTCATTGGAGAAATTTTCGAAAACTGATATCGCATAAGATGCATGGGGGCACCATGCGGTACATAGGAGTGTGGGCACGGCCCCTCATGCCCAGCCTAGCTACGTCACTGGAGAGAAGAGAGCTGAATGAGATAGGAGAGCTTAACAAGAGAAGAGGGCTTGAATGAGAGAAGAGAGCTTGAGTGAATGATTGAGTGAATGGTTGAGTTTTAGCAGAGAAAGCGGAAGAGAAAAACAGAGGAGAGAGAAAGAGAAATAGAATCATCACTGTGACAAAAGATGAGAAAATTTAGTGGATCATCAACATTTGTTTCCTCAAAAATACTACGAGAACTGTGATAAACATTGCTTACTTATTGCGTGCATATTGAAGCAATGGATTATTATTATATAGCTCTCACGCATCGTCTGTAAAATATGTTCGATAGGAATTTCAGAGCAGTTTGGCATGATGTTTGATTGATTCGAAAGTCTGCATACATGTTTTATGAACAAGCAGCAACTCTTACTTATAGAAAATTTGGGGGGGGGGGGGGGGGGGGGGGGGGGAAGGTCATTTTCGCCCCCCCCCCCCGCCCCCCGGATGTGCGCCCCTGGTTTATTTACTAAATAATTATTTCTAAAAGTAATTAATGTTCAACTTAAAAATTGTCTGCCTTTCCCCTTCCACACTAATTATTTTGTAGCTTTTCAACACAATATAATATTTATCACAATATTTTCAACACAATATAATATACAAAAACATAATTCATTTCAACATAATATAATATTTATCATTCTGTGATAGTTAAGAAAATGAGTGAATAATAATAAGTGATGTAAGTTGCGAAGTGAATAAGTGTGAAAATGTGATGTGAGAAGTGATTATACGATATGTGGCAGTGAAGTGATGAGGAAAAAAAAATGCTTCTTGCGTAGAAAGCAAACCATATGCATCAAATGCGGCAAGATCAAAAAAAAGAAAAATGTTCAATTCCGCTCCACATTCAATCCTTCTCCTAGAACCGCCAATGCTTCTCTTAGAACGAGACAGACATTAGGGCTATTTACTCATCATACTCGTTTGCAGAAAAATATAATGAGAAACACATGATGCCTACAAGTGAAGCTAGGGATTAAGTGTAATGCATAGAAGAAAAATATTAACAATATTTTGCAAGAGCTTAGAAAGTGAAGCTAGAAATTAAGTGTGATGCATATTTACTATTTTACTTAAGATCAAATTAGCGTTTCACAAAATGAAAAGAATGATGGCCCCTTTTCAACTTGAAGAGTTTTTTACTTATTTTGAAAAAACATGGTTCAAAGCAAATAAAATTGACACGTGGTGTATTTATAAAAGCAAAGTGAGAACCAATACGGGCGTTATATTAACAATATTTTGCGTTTGTATAACATACACAAACTTATACCACTACTACAATGAAGCTGATTAATGGCTATTATTATTATTATGAATGTGGAAGCAGTAAGTTTATTGTTGAAATTTATTTTAAGATTTTAATGAATATGAATTTTAGCTGGAGAAACAAAAGGATATGTTTGCACTTTACATAATAGCAAAAAATGCAAAGGTTAAATATATATTATGTTTTACTTTGTTAAATCTTAATTTTTGGTTTTTTAGGAACAATAATTTATAATAAAAAAAAGGTTCAGACGGTAGATTTAATGAAATAAAAAAGAAAAAGGCGCATAATCATGATTTTTCATCATCAATCACGAGAATGACTCTGAAAGCAATTAAAAAAGAAGCGTCTGAAAAAATTTCCTCCACTACATCTAAAATTCATAGGTTTTATATATTTAAATTGGAATTAATTTTTTAAACTGTGTTAATTTTAAGAAACAATATTTGTGAATTAAACCATGAAAAGTTCGATTGCTTGCCAAAACCCGAAAGTATAAAGCGATTTATTAGAAGAAATAGAGGCAACGAGAAAATCTATTGATTTTTAAATTCTTGAAGAATACAAATTTTTTAAAAATAATGAATGTTAAGATCTAATTAATGGGCAAAAGAGACCATTAGTTTTTACGGCTAAGGTAATATTTATCCAAATAAATGAAAATTTATCTTAATCTTTTGCTTTTAGATATTGTCAAATGTCCACCGCCTTTGATGACGTGTTTGTAGATGGTACATTTAAAAAATGTCCAAAAAATGTTTATCAAATTTTTACGGTTCATATCTTCTATTGAATGTACAGATTCAGGTGAAGGTCATTTTCGCCCCCCCCCGCCCCCCCCGATGTGCGCCCCTGGTTTATTTACTAAATAATTATTTCTAAAAGTAATTAATGTTCAACTTAAAAATTGTCTGCCTTTCCCCTTCCACACTAATTATTTTGTAGCTTTTCAACACAATATAATATTTATCACAATATTTTCAACACAATATAATATACAAAAACATAATTCATTTCAACATAATATAATATTTATCATTCTGTGATAGTGAAGAAAATGAGTGAATAATAATAAGTGATGTAAGTTGCGAAGTGAATAAGTGTGAAAATGTGATGTGAGAAGTGATTATACGATATGTGGCAGTGAAGTGATGAGGAAAAAAAATGCTTCTTGCGTAGAAAGCAAACCATATGCATCAAATGCGGCAAGATCAAAAAAAAGAAAAATGTTCAATTCCGCTCCACATTCAATCCTTCTCCTAGAACCGCCAATGCTTCTCTTAGAACGAGACAGACATTAGGGCTATTTTACTCATCATACTCGTTTGCGGAAAAATATAATGAGAAACACATGATGCCTACAAGTGAAGCTAGGGATTAAGTGTAATGCATAGAAGAAAAATATTAACAATATTTTGCAAGAGCTTAGAAAGTGAAGCTAGAAATTAAGTGTGATGCATATTTACTATTTTACTTAAGATCAAATTAGCGTTTCACAAAATGAAAAGAATGATGGCCCCTTTTCAACTTGAAGAGTTTTTTACTTATTTTGAAAAAACATGGTTCAAAGCAAATAAAATTGACACGTGGTGTATTTATAAAAGCAAAGTGAGAACCAATACGGGCGTTATATTAACAATATTTTGCGTTTGTATAACATACACAAACGTATACCACTACTACAATGAAGCTGATTAATGGCTATTATTATTATTATGAATGTGGAAGCAGTAAGTTTATTGTTGAAATTTATTTTAAGATTTTAATGAATATGAATTTTAGCTGGAGAAACAAAAGGATATGTTTGCACTTTACATAATAGCAAAAAATGCAAAGGTTAAATATATATTATGTTTTACTTTGTTAAATCTTAATTTTTGGTTTTTTAGGAACAATAATTTATAATAAAAAAAAGGTTCAGACGGTAGATTTAATGAAATAAAAAAGAAAAAGGCGCATAATCATGATTTTTCATCATCAATCACGAGAATGACTCTGAAAGCAATTAAAAAAGAAGCGTCTGAAAAAATTTCCTCCACTACATCTAAAATTCATAGGTTTTATATATTTAAATTGGAATTAATTTTTTAAACTGTGTTAATTTTAAGAAACAATATTTGTGAATTAAACCATGAAAAGTTCGATTGCTTGCCAAAACCCGAAAGTATAAAGCGATTTATTAGAAGAAATAGAGGCAACGAGAAAATCTATTGATTTTTAAATTCCTGAAGAATACAAATTTTTTAAAAATAATGAATGTTTAAGATCTAATTAATGGGCAAAAGAGACCATTAGTTTTTACGGCTAAGGTAATATTTATCCAAATAAATGAAAATTTATCTTAATCTTTTGCTTTTAGATATTGTCAAATGTCCACCGCCTTTGATGACGTGTTTGTAGATGGTACATTTAAAAAATGTCCAAAAAATGTTTATCAAATTTTTACGGTTCATATCTTCTATTGAATGTACAGATTCAGGTGAAGGTCATTTTCGCCCCCCCCCCCCCCCCCCCGCCCCCCGGATGTGCGCCCCTGGTTTATTTACTAAATAATTATATCTAAAAGTAATTAATGTTCAACTTAAAAATTGTCTGCCTTTCCCCTTCCACACTAATTATTTTGTAGCTTTTCAACACAATATAATATTTATCACAATATTTTCAACACAATATAATATACAAAAACATAATTCATTTCAACATAATATAATATTTATCATTCTGTGATAGTGAAGAAAATGAGTGAATAATAATAAGTGATGTAAGTTGCGAAGTGAATAAGTGTGAAAATGTGATGTGAGAAGTGATTATACGATATGTGGCAGTGAAGTGATGAGGAAAAAAAATGCTTCTTGCGTAGAAAGCAAACCATATGCATCAAATGCGGCAAGATCAAAAAAAAGAAAAATGTTCAATTCCGCTCCACATTCAATCCTTTTCCTAGAACCGCCAATGCTTCTCTTAGAACGAGACAGACATTAGGGCTATTTACTCATCATACTCGTTTGCAGAAAAATATAATGAGAAACACATGATGCCTACAAGTGAAGCTAGGGATTAAGTGTAATGCATAGAAGAAAAATATTAACAATATTTTGCAAGAGCTTAGAAAGTGAAGCTAGAAATTAAGTGTGATGCATATTTACTATTTTACTTAAGATCAAATTAGCGTTTCACAAAATGAAAAGAATGATGGCCTCTTTTCAACTTGAAGAGTTTTTTACTTATTTTGAAAAAACATTGTTCAAAGCAAATAAAATTGACACGTGGTGTATTTATAAAAGCAAAGTGAGAACCAATACGGGCGTTATATTAACAATATTTTGCGTTTGTATAACATACACAAACTTATACCACTACTACAATGAAGCTGATTAATGGCTATTATTATTATTATGAATGTGGAAGCAGTAAATTTATTGTTGAAATTTATTTTAAGATTTTAATGAATATGAATTTTAGCTGGAGAAACAAAAGGATATGTTTGCACTTTACATAATACCAAAAAATGCAAAGGTTAAATATATATTATGTTTTACTTTGTTAAATCTTAATTTTTGGTTTTTTAGGAACAATAATTTATAATAAAAAAAAGGTTCAGACGGTAGATTTAATGAAATAAAAAAGAAAAAGGCGCATAATCATGATTTTTCATCATCAATCACGAGAATGACTCTGAAAGCAATTAAAAAAGAAGCGTCTGAAAAAATTTCCTCCACTACATCTAAAATTCATAGGTTTTATATATTTAAATTGGAATTAATTTTTTAAACTGTGTTAATTTTAAGAAACAATATTTGTGAATTAAACCATGAAAAGTTCGATTGCTTGCCAAAACCCGAAAGTATAAAGCGATTTATTAGAAGAAATAGAGGCAACGAGAAAATCTATTGATTTTTAAATTCTTGAAGAATACAAATTTTTTAAAAATAATGAATGTTAAGATCTAATTAATGGGCAAAAGAGACCATTAGTTTTTACGGCTAAGGTAATATTTATCCAAATAAATGAAAATTTATCTTAATCTTTTGCTTTTAGATATTGTCAAATGTCCACCGCCTTTGATGACGTGTTTGTAGATGGTACATTTAAAAAATGTCCAAAAAATGTTTATCAAATTTTTACGGTTCATATCTTCTATTGAATGTACAGATTCAGGTGAAGGTCATTTTCGCCCCCCCCCCCTCGCCCCCCGGATGTGCGCCCCTGGTTTATTTACTAAATAATTATTTCTAAAAGTAATTAATGTTCAACTTAAAAATTGTCTGCCTTTCCCCTTCCACACTAATTATTTTGTAGCTTTTCAACACAATATAATATTTATCACAATATTTTCAACACAATATAATATACAAAAACATAATTCATTTCAACATAATATAATATTTATCATTCTGTGATAGTTAAGAAAATGAGTGAATAATAATAAGTGATGTAAGTTGCGAAGTGAATAAGTGTGAAAATGTGATGTGAGAAGTGATTATACGATATGTGGCAGTGAAGTGATGAGGAAAAAAAATGCTTCTTGCGTAGAAAGCAAACCATATGCATCAAATGCGGCAAGATCAAAAAAAAAAAAAATGTTCAATTCCGCTCCACATTCAATCCTTCTCCTAGAACCGCCAATGCTTCTCTTAGAACGAGACAGACATTAGGGCTATTTACTCATCATACTCGTTTGCAGAAAAATATAATGAGAAACACATGATGCCTACAAGTGAAGCTAGGGATTAAGTGTAATGCATAGAAGAAAAATATTAACAATATTTTGCAAGAGCTTAGAAAGTGAAGCTAGAAATTAAGTGTGATGCATATTTACTATTTTACTTAAGATCAAATTAGCGTTTCACAAAATGAAAAGAATGATGGCCCCTTTTCAACTTGAAGAGTTTTTTACTTATTTTGAAAAAACATGGTTCAAAGCAAATAAAATTGACACGTGGTGTATTTATAAAAGCAAAGTGAGAACCAATACGGGCGTTATATTAACAATATTTTGCGTTTGTATAACATACACAAACGTATACCACTACTACAATGAAGCTGATTAATGGCTATTATTATTATTATGAATGTGGAAGCAGTAAGTTTATTGTTGAAATTTATTTTAAGATTTTAATGAATATGAATTTTAGCTGGAGAAACAAAAGGATATGTTTGCACTTTACATAATAGCAAAAAATGCAAAGGTTAAATATATATTATGTTTTACTTTGTTAAATCTTAATTTTTGGTTTTTTAGGAACAATAATTTATAATAAAAAAAAGGTTCAGACGGTAGATTTAATGAAATAAAAAAGAAAAAGGCGCATAATCATGATTTTTCATCATCAATCACGAGAATGACTCTGAAAGCAATTAAAAAAGAAGCGTCTGAAAAAATTTCCTCCACTACATCTAAAATTCATAGGTTTTATATATTTAAATTGGAATTAATTTTTTAAACTGTGTTAATTTTAAGAAACAATATTTGTGAATTAAACCATGAAAAGTTCGATTGCTTGCCAAAACCCGAAAGTATAAAGCGATTTATTAGAAGAAATAGAGGCAACGAGAAAATCTATTGATTTTTAAATTCCTGAAGAATACAAATTTTTTAAAAATAATGAATGTTTAAGATCTAATTAATGGGCAAAAGAGACCATTAGTTTTTACGGCTAAGGTAATATTTATCCAAATAAATGAAAATTTATCTTAATCTTTTGCTTTTAGATATTGTCAAATGTCCACCGCCTTTGATGACGTGTTTGTAGATGGTACATTTAAAAAATGTCCAAAAAATGTTTATCAAATTTTTACGGTTCATATCTTCTATTGAATGTACAGATTCAGGTGAAGGTCATTTTCGCCCCCCCCCCTCGCCCCCCGGATGTGCGCCCCTGGTTTATTTACTAAATAATTATATCTAAAAGTAATTAATGTTCAACTTAAAAATTGTCTGCCTTTCCCCTTCCACACTAATTATTTTGTAGCTTTTCAACACAATATAATATTTATCACAATATTTTCAACACAATATAATATACAAAAACATAATTCATTTCAACATAATATAATATTTATCATTCTGTGATAGTGAAGAAAATGAGTGAATAATAATAAGTGATGTAAGTTGCGAATAAGTGTGAAAATGTGATGTGAGAAGTGATTATACGATATGTGGCAGTGAAGTGATGAGGAAAAAAAATGCTTCTTGCGTAGAAAGCAAACCATATGCATCAAATGCGGCAAGATCAAAAAAAAGAAAAATGTTCAATTCCGCTCCACATTCAATCCTTCTCCTAGAACCGCCAATGCTTCTCTTAGAACGAGACAGACATTAGGGCTATTTACTCATCATACTCGTTTGCAGAAAAATATAATGAGAAACACATGATGCCTACAAGTGAAGCTAGGGATTAAGTGTAATGCATAGAAGAAAAATATTAACAATATTTTGCAAGAGCTTAGAAAGTGAAGCTAGAAATTAAGTGTGATGCATATTTACTATTTTACTTAAGATCAAATTAGCGTTTCACAAAATGAAAAGAATGATGGCCTCTTTTCAACTTGAAGAGTTTTTTACTTATTTTGAAAAAACATTGTTCAAAGCAAATAAAATTGACACGTGGTGTATTTATAAAAGCAAAGTGAGAACCAATACGGGCGTTATATTAACAATATTTTGCGTTTGTATAACATACACAAACTTATACCACTACTACAATGAAGCTGATTAATGGCTATTATTATTATTATGAATGTGGAAGCAGTAAATTTATTGTTGAAATTTATTTTAAGATTTTAATGAATATGAATTTTAGCTGGAGAAACAAAAGGATATGTTTGCACTTTACATAATACCAAAAAATGCAAAGGTTAAATATATATTATGTTTTACTTTGTTAAATCTTAATTTTTGGTTTTTTAGGAACAATAATTTATAATAAAAAAAAGGTTCAGACGGTAGATTTAATGAAATAAAAAAGAAAAAGGCGCATAATCATGATTTTTCATCATCAATCACGAGAATGACTCTGAAAGCAATTAAAAAAGAAGCGTCTGAAAAAATTTCCTCCACTACATCTAAAATTCATAGGTTTTATATATTTAAATTGGAATTAATTTTTTAAACTGTGTTAATTTTAAGAAACAATATTTGTGAATTAAACCATGAAAAGTTCGATTGCTTGCCAAAACCCGAAAGTATAAAGCGATTTATTAGAAGAAATAGAGGCAACGAGAAAATCTATTGATTTTTAAATTCTTGAAGAATACAAATTTTTTAAAAATAATGAATGTTAAGATCTAATTAATGGGCAAAAGAGACCATTAGTTTTTACGGCTAAGGTAATATTTATCCAAATAAATGAAAATTTATCTTAATCTTTTGCTTTTAGATATTGTCAAATGTCCACCGCCTTTGATGACGTGTTTGTAGATGGTACATTTAAAAAATGTCCAAAAAATGTTTATCAAATTTTTACGGTTCATATCTTCTATTGAATGTACAGATTCAGGTGAAGGTCATTTTCGCCCCCCCCCCCTCGCCCCCCGGATGTGCGCCCCTGGTTTATTTACTAAATAATTATTTCTAAAAGTAATTAATGTTCAACTTAAAAATTGTCTGCCTTTCCCCTTCCACACTAATTATTTTGTAGCTTTTCAACACAATATAATATTTATCACAATATTTTCAACACAATATAATATACAAAAACATAATTCATTTCAACATAATATAATATTTATCATTCTGTGATAGTGAAGAAAATGAGTGAATAATAATAAGTGATGTAAGTTGCGAAGTGAATAAGTGTGAAAATGTGATGTGAGAAGTGATTATACGATATGTGGCAGTGAAGTGATGAGGAAAAAAAATGCTTCTTGCGTAGAAAGCAAACCATATGCATCAAATGCGGCAAGATCAAAAAAAAGAAAAATGTTCAATTCCGCTCCACATTCAATCCTTCTCCTAGAACCGCCAATGCTTCTCTTAGAACGAGACAGACATTAGGGCTATTTTACTCATCATACTCGTTTGCGGAAAAATATAATGAGAAACACATGATGCCTACAAGTGAAGCTAGGGATTAAGTGTAATGCATAGAAGAAAAATATTAACAATATTTTGCAAGAGCTTAGAAAGTGAAGCTAGAAATTAAGTGTGATGCATATTTACTATTTTACTTAAGATCAAATTAGCGTTTCACAAAATGAAAAGAATGATGGCCCCTTTTCAACTTGAAGAGTTTTTTACTTATTTTGAAAAAACATGGTTCAAAGCAAATAAAATTGACACGTGGTGTATTTATAAAAGCAAAGTGAGAACCAATACGGGCGTTATATTAACAATATTTTGCGTTTGTATAACATACACAAACGTATACCACTACTACAATGAAGCTGATTAATGGCTATTATTATTATTATGAATGTGGAAGCAGTAAGTTTATTGTTGAAATTTATTTTAAGATTTTAATGAATATGAATTTTAGCTGGAGAAACAAAAGGATATGTTTGCACTTTACATAATAGCAAAAAATGCAAAGGTTAAATATATATTATGTTTTACTTTGTTAAATCTTAATTTTTGGTTTTTTAGGAACAATAATTTATAATAAAAAAAAGGTTCAGACGGTAGATTTAATGAAATAAAAAAGAAAAAGGCGCATAATCATGATTTTTCATCATCAATCACGAGAATGACTCTGAAAGCAATTAAAAAAGAAGCGTCTGAAAAAATTTCCTCCACTACATCTAAAATTCATAGGTTTTATATATTTAAATTGGAATTAATTTTTTAAACTGTGTTAATTTTAAGAAACAATATTTGTGAATTAAACCATGAAAAGTTCGATTGCTTGCCAAAACCCGAAAGTATAAAGCGATTTATTAGAAGAAATAGAGGCAACGAGAAAATCTATTGATTTTTAAATTCCTGAAGAATATAAATTTTTTAAAAATAATGAATGTTAAGATCTAATTAATGGGCAAAAGAGACCATTAGTTTTTACGGCTAAGGTAATATTTATCCAAAAAATGAAAATTTATCTTAATCTTTTGCTTTTAGATATTGTCAAATGTCCACCGCCTTTGATGACGTGTTTGTAGATGGTACATTTAAAAAATGTCCAAAAAATGTTTATCAAATTTTTACGGTTCATATCTTCTATTGAATGTACAGATTCTTGTATTATACAGTTTACTACCAGATAAAACAGAAAATTCTTACAAGTATATTAAATTAAATTAATTTTTTTTATATTTTTTTAGGGAGGTCTTCAAAACATTGAAGATTTTGGGATACTAAATATAAAGCTTTTCAATGGCTTATTTTTCAAATTTTGGTCTTATTTTTACCATAAATTATATGTTTAGGTATATCATGAGTCTAAATACCTATGGTGTTATTTCCATTTTACTCAATCAATATATAAAAACGTTATTCATTTTGGTTTTAAAGAAAAATATCAAAATAATCTTACTTTTAGATTTACAATCAAAATGCTTTTTTGCCCTTACATCAAGTATTGTTTTTTCAAGAAAAATAGAATATATCATTTTTGTTTAAGTTTGAAAACATTTATAGAAGAATTAAAGCGCTTACAATTCTTTTCAATGAGAAATTTCTATGAATACTTTGAAAAAACAGGGTTGCTTCTTTTCGAGCCTTCTTTATTGTCCAGAATCGAAAAATTCGGACTAATAAAAATCATTGTGAAGGATGGCACAATGGGTAAATCAAAATTTGCTTTATTAATATAAAGTATTTTTAAGGCTACGTAGTGCTATTCCAGTTGCTAATACTTATGGGACATTTTGGACTTTTTTTAAAAAAGAAGAGCAAAAATATAGCTTAGAAATCAGCCAAATTGAAAAGGGACGTTTTCAAAAATATTCCTATATAAAAGCCAACGAAGATGCTGAGAAACTCAAGTTTATATATGACGATTTTTTCAAGATAAAAATGTCCTTGAGTTTCTGAAAAAAGTATCTGTTTTTATTGCAAAGTACAAGAAAGTTGATATCACGAACAACATTATTGAAGAAATAAATTTTACGAGAATAAATAACAATAGTAATTTGTTTCCATTAAATAATCTTATTGACCAATAAAGTTTATGCCACAATACTTTTAAACATAATTTTTTTTCTAGTTTTTTTTTTACACGATTAATTTACGTATTCAATGTACACGTGTACATAGGAAAACTTTCATTGCTAAGTATAGAAATTTACTTAACATGGATGTACGAATGTATATAGGAAGTATAGAAAAGTTGTGTAATAAAGTGTATTAGTTCATGTACACGATAATTTACGTATTCAATGTACACGTGTACATAGGATAACTTTCATTGTAAGGTATAGAAATTTAGTTAACATGGATGTACATAGGAAGTATAGGAAAAGTTGTGTAAGATAGAGTATTAATCTACGTATTCAATGTACACGTGTACATAGGAAAACTTTCACTGTTAAGTATAGAAATTTAGTTAACATGGATGTACGAATGTATATAGGAAGTATAGAAAAGTTGTCTCGAAGAAAACATGTCCATTTTGTTTATAAAAGCGACAATAACTCCTTTAGCTTTTATTAGATTTGATGATGGTCCTTGCAGTTTTAAATTGATATCATTTAACTTCGCAAAAATATCAGCCAGATATGCAATATCACTTTGGATTAGGCTTATTTTGTCAAAAGTTTCACTGTCCTCTTTCTTGAAAAAATCCAGAATACTGTCATAAAGATCGAAAAATCTTTGAAGATAATTACCCTTGGAAAGCCACCTTATTTCGGTATGCATTAAAAGGGTGGTAAAATTCTCTTCATTATCTTTGCAGAGACTTTGAAAAATTCTATCTTTGTGTGAACTCGTCTTTATTTTATTTATTGCTTTGATTGCAATTTGCAACGATTCAGAAAGACTAGCTGACATAAGTTTACTAGCTAGGTGTTGTCTATGAATCACACAGTGAACTGTGAGAATATCTGGGCAAATTCTCTTTAAATGCGCTAAAAATCCTCTGTATCGCCCGACCATTGATTGTGCGCCATCAGTTGGACAGGCTAAAATATTTTTTAATGGAATGTTTTTTTCAAGAAAATAACTTTCAACAGACTTAAAAATAGTTGAACCTTTTGTATCACTGGTTAAAGACCTTGCAAATAAAAATTCTTCTGTTAATTCTGAATTGTCATTAATGAATCTTACATATGAAAGCAAAATTGATTGGTTGTTAATCATAGTATTTTCATCTACTTGTAATACAAATTCTGTACATCTTAGTTTGTCACATAATATGGTTTCTACGTTTTTTGACATTTCATTTATTCTCGATAATACAGTATTATTACTCAAGGGTATCATTGAAAGTAGATTTTTTCACTTAACTGGTTGTAGACTTCCAACCTTTAAACAAGTTTTGCTGTGCTATCTTAGCTTTATGAAAAAGTTTAGAGAAGAGGATTCTGCTAAAAACACAAAAATAAGTGTTCTTAGTTCAAAAAAAGTCGTTGAGAAAGTCGAGAAGCACTATTAGAAAGCGAATATACCAACAATAGCTAAAGACAAAATATATCAGAAAATTTTATTGTTTGTATCAGAATATAATAAAATAAAAAAATTCAAAGTTGGTGATCGTCAAAATAGTACAAAGATTAAAAAATTTCAAAATAATTTAACACAAACAATGCCTTTTTGGCCAAGAGATGTTTTGCAAAAAATGGAAAAGGGGAAAAACACTCTTTGAAAAAAAAGAGATAGATGAAGATATCCATTTTTTAGAAAAAAATGATACATGGCAGAGATAATGCTTCTTACAGTGGGGTAGATACAAAAAGTGCTTTACTAAAAGAAAAAATAAAAAAACAAAAAATTTCAGATATTAAAGAAGAGTTTAACCTTGAAAAAGAATGTTAAGAAAGCGAAGATAACATAATGTTGGAAGAGAACACTGAAGTTTTAACCAAAAGATCGCATAAAAGGTGTAAAAAAAGTGGAACAAATATTTATGTACCTCATGATATCTTAAAAAAAGAAAATTTAGTTTCTACCTTCATTAGAAACAATGTCTCATCAACAGCTTCTGCTACAATTCTTCAGTCATTTATTGAAGCGTGTGAAGGTGATACAAGCAAAATAAATTTACATGCTTCTCAAGCCTACAAGTATAAAGTTCAGGCTATAGAAAAAACTGCTAAAATAATAAAAAGTTCGTGGGCATCAGAAACTTTTTTAAATTTGCATTGGGATGGAAAGTTACTCCCAACATTAAGAAGTAAGTTTCATTATGAAGAGAGAATGCCTGCTGTCGTTTCGAACAATGACATAATTAAATTGCTTGGCGTGCCTTTGATAAGTCCATATGAAAAAAATAAAGGTGGGGATGTTCTTTCAAAAGCTTCTGTAGATTTGCTTGAAAGTTGGGATTGTAAGGAATCTGTTAAAACTATGGTGTTTGATAACACAAGTCTTAATACCGGACGTTTATCAGCCACTTGTGTATGTATTCAAAGTAAATTAGGAAGACCTCTTTTTTGGTGTCCCTGCAGACATCACATTGGAGAAATTATGTTAAAGAAAATTTGGGAAACTACAAAAATTTACAAATCATCTGGACCAGAAGTAAATCTTTTTAATAAATTTAGAAGAAACTTTCAAGTTTTTTACTCAGAAGAGCGATCTAATTACACTTATTACGAAGGAAAAAAGTATAAATGCGAACATATTATTCTTTTTAAAAATATGCTAAAAAAGAGTTTAGTTAGAAATGACTACAAGGAACTTCTTCTCTTGTCTCTGATGTATCTAGAAGATGAAAGTCAATTTGAAAAATTCAGAGTACCAGGTTCTATAAGTAAAGCAAGATGGATGGTAATTATTCTCTACTGTTTAAAAATTGTTATGTTGAAGAATAAAGATTTGGTAGAATTAAAAGAAGATTTTCCACCCCACCAGATGGAAAAAATGATTGATTTTGTTGAATTTTGCATATTTTATTATTTACCATGGTGGTTTACAGCTGACATCCCTCAGGAAACCGTTCATAATGATTTGGTTTTACTTAATTCTTTTCTACGAGAAGAACGCAATGTTTATCTCTGCTAAAAAAGTTTTCATGAATCATCTTTGGTACCTATGCGAAGAAATGGTTCCAATGTCTCTTTTCAGTGATAAGGTAAATATTTATGAGAAAAAACAAATTGTTGTTGCGTTAAATTCTTTTGAAAAGGACTATAATTTCAGCCAAAGGCATGGTGCTGGATATGGAAAACCAATTTTTCCTAAAACACAAATTTTCAAAAAAAAAAGGGTTGAAATCCACCAACTTAAAAATTGTGTTTGAGAATCTCTGAAGTCTCTATGAGGCTTAGATCCGAAAATACGCAAATACCTAGAAATATTCTCGGCATATTATCTTTTTACGGGTATGAAAGCCAGGCTGAGAATGAGCCCACGACAACTTCTAGGGGTAAATGTTATTTATGTAAAACTAAAAAAAGAGGGACTAGAAAATGTCAAAAATGTAACAAATTTATATGTAAACAACACTCAACTATAGCTTGCACAAATTGTAAATAAAATTTTTTCTAGTGTTAAATTTTTATGGTGAATATTCATTATGTTTTATGCTGTATATTTGTTCATATTTTGAATGTTTTCTTTTTCTTTGTAATAATTTTATTTTTGTAAGAAACATTCTTATGTGGAGAGCTTTCTTCTGAACTCTGAAAATAAATGTTTCTTTTTTATTATTTTATTAATTCATTATAAACTATGAAGGGATATTTTCTATAAAGATATACATAGATCCGCTTCTCTTCTGAATATATATTAGATAATGAATTATTTGCTTCTATTTTTGAGAGGAATTCAATTTTTCCTACTTGCACAATTGATGATTCTGATATTAAACTATACAAAGAATTCTCTAGCGTTAATAGCCTTAAGGTACTGCATCTTAATATTGAGTCCATCAATGCCAAGTTTGCTCATTTGGATTTCTTTCTGTCTACGTCTGGTTTATGCTTTGATATTCTCGTATTGACAGAAATTTGAAAAAATGATAGTTTTTCTAGCTTCAATATTCCTGGTTATTCTTTTTCATATTACTGTAGGCGAAAAAGAGGTGGTGCCATCGGTATTTATTATAGGAATCACTTTATAGTTAATGAATTCGAATCTGCCACTGTTGGCGACAATATTTGTGATTATGTTTTTCTTTTTTTGACGATCTCACATCGGAAAGTTAGTATTCTTGCACTTTATCGACTACCATTATCTGATACTTCTGACTTCATATCTTTTCTTTCTTATTTTTTAAGTAGAAAGGAGATCAGAAATGATATGTTAATTTGCGGTGATTTCAATTTGAATTTATTTTTAATTCAGTCTTGCAATTCTATTTTAGACTTTATTTCTTTATTCTTCCAATTTAGCTTTTATCCGACTTTTACTAAGGCTACACGCCCTTCTTGATCCCTTATTGATTATATTTTTATTAATTTTGCTTGCAATTTTTTAACCTTTAACCTTCGCATGCCACAGTATATAAATAATACACCAATGCCACTTCAAGTTAAAATAAAGTTAGATCTAAATAAGAAACATTTAATAAGTTTAAAACATCTGATTTTTTGTTTTTGAGGTTTTTTTTATCTCAATAATAATTCATCTAACCAATGTTTCTGAGAAAAACTTAGAAAGCAAATCAACAAAAAATAAAAGTTTTATTATATTCAATTTAACGCCATCTTTTTTTTTCAAAAAACAAATATTTACAAGAATATATAGGTAAATAAAAAAATGGGTAATGTTGCACTATCCGTGCATTGATGAAAAGCAATTTTAATTGGAAAGAAGTTGTTCAATGATATAATGCTTTCATATGTCAATCTTATAGATAGTTTGAGTATCGCACTATACGTGCATTGTAGCAAATAAAGTCTATGCCTGCCTCCATAATACGAGTATATCTACATGATACACATATAGTGCGATGTAACGTGTCTATGCATAATGCTGTGAAGAAGAGATGATGAGCTGTATGAGACAGGGACGCTCTCTTATACTATATGGGTTACCAACACAAATCTTTTTAGATTCATCATACACACTTGAGTTATAACAACAGTACTAGAGGGTATTTCACAAATGTTATTGCGTCTTGAAAATTCAATAACTCTTGATTAAAATTTCAGCACAAATTTAATATTGTCTTCCTCTTTTTAAATATCTCGTCCATGTTGCACTTATGCCTGTATTGTCCATAATACTGGTCTTCAATTTGTATGTGTGTGTATAGTAGTGAAGAGAGAGAAACACAGACTGTGTTGCTCTATTTGGTAGGATGTGTATCATGTAGATATACTCGTATTATGGAGGCAGGCATAGACTGTATTTGCTACAATGGACGTATAGTGCGATACTCAAACTATAATCGCATTCAAGAAAAGATTGACATATGAAAGCATTATATCATTGAACAACTTCTTTCCAATTAAAATTGCTTTTCATCAATGCACGGATAGTGCAACATTACCAAAAAATGAATGGCATAATAAATTGAATATAATATTAAAATACCATAGCTTTTATAAAATCTTTATCTACAACTTTCTGTAAAAAACCCTCATGTTCTAGTAATATTTACAGGCGTTGTCTTGGTAAATAAATTTATAAGTAGGACAAGTCGCTTTTATAGGCTGCCTTTTGTTGATAGTAGGAGAAAAGAAATCTATATCTATTGAGAATAAAAGGGACCTGATTATCATAATAAATAATGTTGGTTGCTCCTGGGACGATTTGTTTATATGACAGTATGTAACAAACCTTGTGTAATAAAAATCAATATCTGTTTGGCATTTGTTTATGCGTTCTCTTTGTGAAAGATAATTCCTTTTACGCATTCACCGTTGATTTACGATACAAAGCTTTGTGTTGAATAAGTTTTTTCACGTTCATTATTTTGTTATTTGCCACAATCATGAACACTTCAAGCGAATATTCAACGTCTACCGAATCTGATGAGTACTTTTATAGCTCGGACGATTCAGCGTCAGATATATATGAAGAAGTTCCCCTTTTAAGAGAAGAGTCATTTGAAGAACTTGAGGAAAGAGAAGAAACTCTGGAAAATGTGGATGAAAACTTGATAGCCCCAGACGGTACAAGATATTTTTGCGAATCTCAAGACTCCATCACTGGTCGTGTTCAAGCTCGAAATTGCCGTAATTTATCTCTACGTCCATATGGTCCAACAAATGAAGCAAAAAATATAAAGGATATTGTCAAAATTTTCAATTTGTTCTTTGATATTACTATAATAACCCATATTTTTGAAATGACTAAGAAAAAAGCAGAAGAAAATTACAAGTAAGTTTTTTCAACTTTATAAAAATATATGCTCAAAAATTCAGTCTTTAGAAGACATTCCTGAACTATATAAGTTTCATTATTTTTTATGATTCCTATAAAACTTTCTAATTTATGAAGTTCTAAAGACTGAATTTTGGGGTTTATATTTTGTCCGACATCAGATGTATAGTAAAAATAATTTATTTAGTAAAAGCATTTCAAAATAGGAAGAGTTAAAGGCTTGCCATGAAAGGTTTAATATAAGTGACCTACTAGCTTACTTTGGATGTCTTATTTACATTGGACAAGCTAAAGACCAAAGAATAGCGGCGCGGTATCTTTTCCGCATAAATGGCGACCCTTTTTTGCGTGCAGCGATGGGAAGAAGGATGTTCACATATATAAATATTTTTATTCGTTTTGACTTTTCAATTGATAGAAATCAAAATGATAAACTATCAGCAATCAGAGTGATTCATAGTCATTTTGGTAAACATGTACTTTAGCGCGGTAAATTAAAAAAATATATTTTTTTATTTTTATATTTTATTTCTTCAAATTTAAGAACAATTTAAAATAAAAGATGGCAGGTAGACCTCGTGCACCGAATTTAATCGTTGAGAATGTTTTAGGAACTGCTGATCTACGATATATGAACTTTATACGCCAGACTTTGTTTGAGCTTAGTGAAAAGCGTGAGTGGGTGTTATTTTGTGCTCGAATGGGACTTATTCGAAATAACTTCCATTGCGAGCAATGTAACAATGAAATGGCGTTTGTCAACTATGCTCCATCTATTGACGGATGTTGGTGGGAATGTAGGAAGCCATGTATACGAACGAAAAGCATTCGTGAAGGATCGTTTTTTGATGGAAGTCATCTGGAATTAAGTACGATTGTACACTTTATTTACTTATGGGTATATGATTCTTGTCTGAAATATATTTCACGAGAATTGGGTGGATTATCATCACATACAATGACAGACTGGTCTAATTTTTTACGTGAGGTGTGTGAGCAATGGTTGTTAGTGAATAATCAGCAGATAGGCGGTCTGAATGAAGATTTTACAGCAAAAGAGGTGGAAATAGACGAAACAAAATATTTCCACAGGAAATATCACCGTGGTCGCTATAGAGATGGACAGTGGGTATTTGGTGGTGTGGAACGAGAATTCGGAAATTGCTTTCTCGTGGCAGTGGCAAATAGAAAGACTGATACTCTTTATCCCCTAATACAAGAGTGGATTCTGCCAGAAACTCGAGTAATAAGTGACAGTTGGGTAAGTTATGCCACAATTGAACAAAGGGGTCGGGGGTTATATACACATGACGCTGTAAACCACAGCTTAAATTTTGTTGATCCCCATGACCCCAGCATCTATACGAATCGCATTGAAAATATGTGGATGCGCGCTAAAAGGAAATTAAGACGCCAGTTTGGAACGAGTGAACCTTTATTTGGTGGACACCTTTTTGAATTCATGTGGCGTTCTCGTTTTCCTGACTACAATAAACTATTTAATAATATTGTTATCTCTATTAGAGAAGTGTATGTTGTTTAGAGAGTGTTGTTGTGGGTAGATGCCTCGTATATTATTTTACAATAAAGCTTTTTTTTGGATATATAGAATTTTTTTAATTTACCGCGCTAAAGTACATGTTTACCGTCATTTTTTTGATAATTGTCATAGGTATTGGACGCCTCTAGATGCAGTTACTATTGATGAGCAACTAGTCAAGTTCAGAGGAGGATGTCCCATAAAAATCGATACGAGTAAACCCGGCCACTATGGTATCAAAATATATCATATGAATGATGCTAACACTTTTTATGTAATGAAGCCTGAAATTTACATTTCTGGTTTGCTTGATAAATGTTATTTTTCTAGTTTAGAAATTTGTAAAAGATTAATAATTGGATCAAATTTACCACGGGGATGTGGAGTTTTTCTTGATCGCTTTTTCACATCTCATGAACTAGCGAAGTGGGCCCTAAGCAAAGATTTAACTATTTGCGGCACTATAAACTCAAATCGTCGTTTTCTGCCCAATATTCTGAAACCTAAATACATTCGTAATTTAAACTTACAAGAAACTGAGAGTAAGTTCGTTTACTCAGAGTATGCTTCTATTTCAACTTACATTCCGATGAAACATGCTAGGCAAAATTTTAAAGCGGTTTATATCTTATCTTCCCAACATACTCGGGGTGTGGCTATAACATCGTATAAAAACAAGCCCGAAACCTTGGTTCTTTACAATAAATATAAAAGCGGTGTTGATTGTTTCAACAGAATGGCAAGGGATTTTACATCCTATAAGCCTAGTAGAAGATGGACTATGGCTGTTTTTACAAATTACTTAGATATCACAGCGTTCAACTCTTGGGTAATTTATAGTACAAAAATTCTAAGTAGTACATGGGTTTTGTCGATTCATTAGACCAAAATCTCGGTCAATACCGTATCTCTATTAGAGGAAAAAAATGGTATTTGCCAATAATGACCCATATCACTGATATGTCGATAACCAACTCATGGGCACTTCACAAACTCCAATCTTCAAATGCCTATGATCAATTGGCTTTTAGGAGAATTTTAGTTGAATATTTATTAAACCTTGATTTCAATACCCCAAGGCCTGGAAAGTCATTCACCACAAAAACTCCGAGTGAAGATATTGGATTTGATGGAAAAAACCATATTATTATCGGCATCGAAAACAACAAGAGATTACGTTGTCATCTATGCAGTTCACAAACAAACATAATGGGTGAAAGATGTGGACTGTGGAGTTCCCTTACACACAAAATGCTTCAAAAATTACCATATCAGATATTTTTTAACTTGTTTACGTATTAATTTTAAAATAATTTCATAATAATTAAAAACTACATCATTTTATAATGAAAAGGAATGTGTAATAATATGCTTGTCTATAAATAATATAATATGCTTGTTTATGTATATTTTCAAACTATTTATACTGCTGAAATGTATCACGTATTTGTTCAACTTTTCGTATTTTTGAAAAATATGCGTATTTTTTATATTTATATTTTCAAACTGTTTTTTAAGTTACGTATTTGTCCAACGTTGCGTTAACGCAACGTTAAATTTTTCTATGAAAAAAAGTTTTTTCGAATAAAACTTTTTTATTTTATGCTTTTTTATAAAAAATTTAATGTGTCTATGAATTTTAAAGTAAATTGAATAAGAATTGAACCTTGGTCAAAATCGTATATTTTGTTTATGAAACCTTTGTCAAAAAAGGATGCTCATAAATGAAAAAAGAAAATTTCCTGGAATTTTTTTTACAATAGAATGTATTTCAAATAGCCTATTTAAAAATTACATATTATTTTTTGGTAGGGTTAGATATATGTTAAAGGAGTGAAAAACGCAGGCCAAATTCAGAGGTGGGGTAAAAAGCCACCTTCCGTACTGCGAGGGTAAGTCGTGCAGGCAAAGTAACTATTTTAGACCAACCTCTTCTCTAACCTTTAGACATACGCAATGATAGAGCGCCTATTGGAATTGAAACCTGTACTCTTAGACATAGCAGATATTGATATATCTCTCACAGAATCATTGTGGGAACAAACTAAAAGATTAGAAAGATTGTTATATCAACCGTATATGGAGATAAAAAAACTTCAAAGTGAAGATTTGACTCCAGATCAATTTTTCAAAGAATGGAAATCTTTGTTATTTTTTTTCTCTAATTTTGAGGGCTTAATTGCTGATTAAATTCGAAGTTATATGGAAAAAGGAGAGGTTATTTTACGTGGAAATGAACTTTTGCTTGCTGGAATATATCTCGATCCAAAGTACAGATGCCTGCTTTCGTCCGGGCAAATAACTAAAGCCAAGGAATCTCTTATTAATATAGTTAAGCGACAGAAACAAATATCAAAGAAAAGTCATTTAGAAGAAGAATCAGAGTCTTTAACTGCGATGTCTACTCTCAAATATCAAATTGAAAGTTCTTTTTCTGAAATAGAAAAGTTTGACCGTTCTTCAAAACTGTCTCTTGAAGATGTAATTTAAAGATACCCTGAAGAAATTAGAGATGCAGCTAGAAATATAATAGCTATGCCTTCAACACAAATAAGTGTCGAACGCCTTTTTTGGACTTTGAAAATCCGATATACGCGCTAGTATGAAAGAAGTTATTATTGAAGCAATGTTATTTTTAAGAACAAATGTGTTTAAATAAATTTTTAAAACATTTTGTTCATCAACAAAAATTTACATAAATTTAAAAAATTTTTAAGTAAAAACTATGATAAAATTAATATAGAATATATATATATATATATATATATATATATATATATCATGGATGATCTACCAGTGGTGAAGGGGAGTGGCGCCCCAATACAATGCATCAGAAGCTATTATGGATAAAAAGATAGCAAAGTGTTTATTAATATATTTCGGTTTTTGCAAGCTTTTTTTATATGTAAACAACCTGTACTGTTTTTCAAACTGTTTTGGTATTTAGAATACACAAGTTTTGGTTTTCAAAATACTCTATATAAGGAATTCGGTGGTATGTGGAAGTTAGAGTTTTCCAAAGTTTTCAGTTTCTTCAAATTCCCGATTGAGCAAGTTAAACTGTATATATAAAATGAAGAATTCAAATATAAATTATAATATATAAAACGTCGGAGGCGGAGCCACACAATTTTGAGGCAGCTCCGAAGCCCTGGTTACCACCATCAATGCATTTCACAATAAAATTCAGATTCCTAAACTCTATTCTATTGCATGTGATAAAAGAGAAAATACCTACAGGTTTTTATTTCTACATTTAAATTATTTTTTCTTATATTTTTTAGAGAAATATAAGAAGCTAAATTACAGATAAATGCATCTAAAGTTAAGAGTATTACTTGTGATTTTGAATGTGCAATCATTTCTTCTAATAAAAAAGTTAGCTAGTTTTTTTATTCAGTTTTACCAAAGCGCATATTTTAGGCATTCCCAGAGGCAAGTTTTACAGGTTGTTATGTTCACTTTTGTCAAAGTGTTTATAGAAAACTTATATCTCTTGGGCATGGCAGTCTTTACCCGAAAAGTGAATCTTTTCGAAAAAGCATTAGATTTTTGCTTGCTTCAGCTTTTCTTCCACTTTTTGAAGTAAAATTACTTTTATTCAATTGAAATACATTCTCCTTTTTAAATTTTTAGGTGAAAGTTGCCGATTAATGTCGCAATTTCAAGTTAGTGATTTTTTAGAAAATGATCGAATTTTAAATCAGAAAATGTCATTAATTATATGCTGTTGTATTACAAAGTCATGGATTCTTTGAAATAATTTACAATACTTTCTCTAAAGTGTTCATAGTTGTTCAATTCAATGAAACTTTAAAAAGTCCATTTTTTTCTGTGAGTAAAAGTCAATTTTTCCCAAATTTTCTTCGCCCTGATTATAACCTGTTTTTTCAAAAGTTTAGCTTAATAATTGTTAGATTGAGTTATGTTTTAGAAAAAATGTTTTAAAAAATAATGCAAAAACTAGAAATTTTAAGCAATTTGTAAATAAAATTGGCAAAAAGTAAATTTAATTTTAATTAGTAAATACTAAAAATATTCATGTGGCAATTTAAAATAAATCTTTATTTAAACAATTTGTAAACATTTTATTTTAACGTATAAAATGTATTTTTTTCTACCATACCATACCATGCCATATAAAAGCGCTGCACTTCTCGATTAATCAGTTTATTTACTATTATCTCGCATACTACTCACTACTGCTCGATCACTTAGCACTTGACTATGACTACTCCGCTTCAAGACGTATCTAACACGAGTGTCTTGACGCGTGCTGGCTCTATCACTACACTCAAGGAGGATTACAAGCAGCTTATTGATCGTATAGCTGCTCTAGAACTGGCTTCTGGCAAACCTGAAATGGACATTTTTCTTTCAATTCCTCCTCCAAAATCACGTCGTAGATATGAAGACTACGATTTATCCAAACCAGAATTAATGGATAGATACAACCCACAAGAGTTAGCATCCAAACGTATTGAAGCTTTTTTGCCCAATTCTCCTCCTAACACACGAAACGCAAAAGATGACATCATCGCTATTTCAAATCCTGGAAAAAACGTACACTCACTTCCTACAGATACCTAACCTCGCTAAACAACGCTGTCGTTCTAGCCTGTGCTGCTTCTCAAAGTGGATGGGAAGCCGCTAGAAGGCAAATAGGTTCGTCGTCCATGTCACACCTAAATTCAAGTTACAACTTCAGCCTCGTTGTTTTTTCGACAAAATGATAAAGGTAAGCCCATCCAAAAAGGAAAGAAGAAGGCAACTTAAGTTAGCCAACTTCACACGGGTCCTTGGAGACATTCGCAATTTTTTCTCCATGGAACCCTCCCTTTGGATGGAGGCTTCGATTTTGTTCCCAAGCGACTCATCATCTTCAAATCTTTCATCTTCCTCTCCGGAATCAGACTCCGAATCGGAGATTCCACAAGCTGCAATATACAGCACGCATATTCACGTACATCAAGCCAACTCGAATGAAGATGTCTATATAGACGCTTCAGACACTATTGATTCTATTGATATGGCCAACAATAGAAAGCATTGAAGACTTGATTGGCAAGCATAAGGAACTTCCAATCCCGGTACAAAACGAAGATGAAATATAGTGGCAAACCTAGCCTAAGTATTAGAAGAAGTATTTGGAAGTGACTACGAACAAAGGTTACAAAAGAATTATTAACTCCAAAAGACATGGTTCAACAAATAGTTAATGATCCGCTCACAAGTTCCATCGGTAAGAGGTTGGTAGCAATCATGCGCTATCTTGATGATGAGACACTTTTTGAGAGGAAGACTTGGCGTAAAATCTTTGAACAGGTTTTATCGCCATCTACGGCGGATGACCAGACAGATTCTATTATATATTAATAATTCTATTTGCAAGATTGATTTATGCAACATCGTTTGTAGTTTTCAATTCTTTTGTTTCACTCACTGTTTTACAGTCTTGCATTTCTAAAGCGGCGTTTTCAAATTGTACCATATTTTCAAAAGATTCTTGGTTTTTTTCGGCGTTTTTATTGCGTGAAAGTCTCCTCTTCATCTTCTAACAATGTCAAGAGTTCTTCTTAGAATCCCAAAGTCTAAAATTATTATAGAAAGAGATGAATCTTCCTTATCAAATGATGAAGTAACTTTGAGAATGAAGATCACATCTTTAGCTTCAAGTTCTACTTCCAGTTCTAGTATTTGTCATTCATTGTTATCTTTTTGCCCAAAAGAAGTTATTTTTAAAGACAAAAAAGTAAAGTAGAGTTCTTCTTTTCATGAAACTGTGGGCGTCGTAAAGCTTCTGATATTGTTCATTCTAAATCCGGCGTTACAACGTATGCTTTATCACGTATCAGCGTTTGTAGTTCATTTCAGCAGTTTAAAAAAATAGCTGAGTGAAAAAAAATTAAAAAATTGTAAACTTAGTTAAAAATAGAGTAAATATATTATTTTCTGTATATCAAAAAAATACTCTTTTTATGAATTCCTTATTCAAAAATTTAAAAATTAAATAAAAGTGTATGATTTTAACTAAATTTTTTACTTTTGTTTGTGCAAATATTGTTTTCATGTCAAAAATAGAAGTTTTTTGTCTGTACTCACTACTGGAACATGTACTTTAGCCCAAAAATAAACAAAGGTGGCCAATGTAATTCTCAAAAATATTGCATATATAAACCTTTTAATTCAAATCCTTTAATTTTAATCATAGATTTTTTGAGAGCCGATATTAAAATTTCGTTTAAGAAGACATTTGGTATTTTCATCACAAGAGCAACTAAAGTTTTTGGAAAATGCAAAAACTTGGTATTTGGACGCAACTTTCAAAATCGTAAAAAAGCCTTTTTATCATTTATAAAATTTATTTTTTAAAAGGAGCCTGTGTTGTTTTGCATTGATGTCTGCTCGTAATAAATCCATATCCGGAAGGCCACCGGCAACTCCCTCGTCTCGGGTCCCGGAAGGAGGCTTTCTCCAGCATCTGGGGTTCCCAGTCGGCGCTCCCATGACGCTTATTTCCATTTATCGTTATTTCCGAAGGCCAACCCCGGCTGGCAAGGTCCTTGCCATAGGATGTCCCCCCCCCCCCCCCCCCCCCCCCCCCCCCCCCAGCCGCGATGTGACCCATTCGCCCGCGCTGGTCCATACCCACATCCGGGTAGAGGAAGTGCAGCGAGTGCTAGTCCTCCCAGGAGAGCTGCAGGTCCCGCCTCCGCTCGATGTCCTGCTGCCGACCCCCACTAAACCCGGGGCAGAACCCTCGTTTTGCTTCCAGTCAGACGGTTCGATCACCATCTGGGTGGGGGACAGAAATTTCTTTGTCCCAGCGCACCCAGGCGCTCTGCTGGACTTCTATGAGGAAAACCGGGACTTATTCCCACCTCGGTTTTGGAAAAGGATCTTTTCCCAGGTTATGTCTTTCGAACCGGAAGACAACCCGTGCCCGGACCCGGCACAGGACCAGATCCAGTCGATCTTGGATATTGCCTCATGCAGGCACCTCTTGTCGTCCTTCGCGACCTCGGCTCGGAGGCCTCATTTTCCGATCCGCTTCTTTGTTCAGGGCTATTGAGGACTATGGAGAAGAAAGATTAAATGCACTTCTTCTTTATGTATGACAGGACATCAACATTGACGTCGAATCAGTCGTTGAAATGTATGCCAGGCAGCAGCCACGAAGAATGCTTCTTATCAATCCTCTAGCAGAGAAATAACTATGCTGATTTTTTTTAATAATTTTTTTTATGTGATTTAAAGCATAAACTACAGGATGACCTGGATGAAGAAGTACGCAGCGTGGAAGAGGAAGATGGAATGGATTACGGGTGGGATGCTTTGAACATTAAAAATATAGAAAACTTGTTTGAGCAGTTAAACTCTTCTGATTTACAAACTAAGTATAGGTTGATTAGATGTTTAGATGATACTTTGTGCGAGAAAAACTATTCTTTGTTTGATAACCACCAAATGAGGAAAATTTTGTTTCGCGTGGAGATGTCATGGAAAAGATAACTTGGACAAATTGTGAACCTGTTAAGGTTGGTAGACAAAGAGCTGCCGATATTATAAGAGATGTACCAGGTGTTAAAGGGTTGGCCAAAAATGCAAAAAATATTTTCGATTGGTGGAGTCTTTTTTTTGATAAGAAAATAGTTGCAAAAATTTTAAAATATTCAAATTCACGAATTGATAATTATATGAAAAAGCCTCTCATATCTGAAAAGGTAAAGAAAGACCGAACCACTTGTGTCAGAAAAAATATCTAGTGTTGAATTTTATGCTTACATTGGGTTATGTCACTTGAGGGCTTTTTCAGGTCAAAATCATTTAAGTGTTCATCTGATATGGTCAAAAATTGGAAACCCAATGTTCATATCTGTAATGAGTGTTAAAAGGTTTTATTTTATTAATCACTTTTTGTTTTGATGATGTCGATGCAAGAGCATCTAGATGCTTTTATGATAGATGGGCTGCTTTCAGAGAGATCTTTGAAGACTTTAATGAAAATTGTAGCAGATGGGTGAATCCTGACGATGCCTTAACCTTAGATGAAACTTTATACGCTAGTAGAACTGGTATAAATTTTAATGTTTTCAATCCAATGAAACCGTCAAAATACGGACTTCTGTTCAAATCTATAAATGCTGTCCGTTATCTTTTTACGTTTTTATAGTATGTTATGCAGGTAAACCGAAAAGTCAAGAAGGTCAATATTATATACCAGGATCATCTGCCATTGACAAGTCAATGATATCGCTTAAGCGAAACGTTATCTTTGAAAGGACGTAATCTTACAATTGATAGATTATACACTTCAATTGAGTTAGTTCAGTGGCTGTATATAAGGGGTATTACAACTGTTGGAACAATTAACCTTAATAGAAAAGGTATACCAAGTGAAATGAAAAGTGTTGAATTTCGTGATAATTTCTCTTACAAATATTGGTACGATAAAGGTAAAAGGTATTTATCATTGCATAGCTATGTTGTGCATACCAAAAGCAACGATAAAAAGAATGTGCTTTTAATAAGTTCGTCGACCTTTTATCAAAGGGGTGACCTTTGCTGAGAGACAAAAGCCCGCAATATATAAGTTTTATGACTATACTAAAGGAGGTACAGATATTGTCGATCAGAAAATGAGAAAATTTTCTATGGACAACAGCAGCATTTTCCTATATTTTGGACACAGCACGAATAAATGCAACAACAATTTATAGTATGAATAACAACTTAAATCCAAGGAAAACAAATAGTAATGAAGTTGGATTAAATTGGTTTACGCATTAATTTTACCACAATTAAAAGAAAGACCTAGAGATGGATTGAGAGCCACTATTGTTAGAAAAATAAATGAGTCTATTCAATCTATTACTGGGATTCAACATGAACTGCCCTCAGATTCTTCTTCTCGGGCAACTACAAATAAAAGATGTCATTATTGTGTCGAAAGCATACAAGGGACAGACTACAAAGAAAAGAAAAAGAAGCTAGGCAGAGTTTCAAAACAGTGTGAAATCTGCAAAATATTTATATGCCCTAAACACTCATGCACCTTTTGTTCACAATGTCACTAATTCATATTTTTATTTGTTTTGATAAACCCCTTATAATTTTTGTCTTCAATGTTTGATATTTCTGCTTTTTAAAATTTATTTATTACTTCTGATTGAATAAAAATGTGAATTTTTGCTTTATATGAAAATTCATTATACTTTTTACAGTTCTTTGAATTCGTCATAATTATACAGTTTTTGATTAAATGCTCTTGACATTTAGTTAACTAGTGACAAATTATCCTCCTGTTAGTTTATCTTTCAAAGGTATTCGTATCCTTGGAGAATCCAGCATATTTTGTACCATTCTTTTTTCTAAATGCAGGTATCGACAGGTTCATTTGATTGTTTTGCAAAAACGAGTAATAAAAAACCGCAAATTTGTTTCGCATTTATTATTTTAAACTCTAAATGTAAAAGAGCCTGAGTTTTTTTGCCGATTTCTCTAAAACATTATATTGTTATATAATTTGAATTAAAATTGTCGTAGATAGGTTTTAGATAAAAACCACAAATTTTTCCCTATCAGGTTTCCCAAGTAAGCCTTGTTTATCACAAAAATAAAAAACCACAGTTCTGTTTTACACTTATAAATTTTTACAACATAAAAGTGTACGTTTTTTTAAATTATTTTTATAAAAAACGTATTCTCTAAAAAAATTCGGATGCTTGTTTTAATAGGCCAATTTTAGGGGATACCCGCAATTTTTACACACATATAAGTAATTTTCCTTTATGATTGCCAAAAATGAAATCACAGTGTTCAACATAATTTGATGTAATACTTGAAAGTATATTTCATTAGATATAGTTATATCAATTTTAATTGACACATTCTCAAAAATATTGGTGAATTTCAGAAAAATTAAAAATATAGAATGTTAAATGTCTAAATATACATATAAAGTTATTCCTTTTCTGACATTTCAAATAATCTTTTTATTTAAAACACAAGTTTTGCGCTTTAATAAAAATAGTATCAACATTTTTCTGAAAACCTATAAATTTTGATATTCACTGACAGATTTGGACATGAAAAGGTCATCGAATTGTCATTTAACCCCCCCCCCCCCGGCACTATTAGGGTTAAAAAAATGAAATATTACACAAATTAGTATATTTTTAAAATGAAATATATGCATATAAACGATTACACACGTTAGCGACTTTAATTAGTCTTTGTGTGGACCTATCTATGATGATAATTTTTATTTCATGTAAAATTGCTATGAATCTTTGTTTATCTTTTTGAATGTCAATAAATTTTCTTTCTTTTTATGTGAGTATAATTGATGGAATAAATAACTATTTGATATTTGTCTTATATGATTTTTGGAGAATTAAAAGGAGGATAAACAAGGTTAACAGCCTTATTTAGAACTTGATATAGCCCAAATGATGAAAACGTTGGACCAAATGTTTAAACAGCCAGCAACTTGATAGCATTTTCGTAATTACACATCTTTTCAAATTTATTATTGGTGAGCTAGCTCGTGGTTAAAACTCTCAAATTTATTGAAATCTCACAAATAAACAGAAATAGCATTGGAAAAATGATTGCTATCGGCCGAAAAAACGAAAGCCAATAAATACATTTCAATATTATAAAAGTCGAGGATTTGCTTAGAATTGATATCAATTTGGGCGAAATACTTCGATGGAAATGGTTAAAAAATATTTAATTGCTCATTCGCTAAACAAAAACCTCAAAACTAATGTAAAACTTGAGCATGTGTAAAAACTTAAAATCATTCAGCTCCAAATTAATAATAAAATTAAAAATATTCTCTATACGTTTGATACTCTTGAAAAAAACAAAATTCTTCCGGTGTACAATAACAACACAATTATTATTAATAAAAAAGTGACCTGCTCAATTGATCATTTCTGGCATTAATGATAGAAACTGGAACCACATTCACTACACTTGATACACTCATCACCGGCAATTTCAAAATTACAATCTGCACAATTTACCATCGAGGATGAAAAATCTTCAACAAACAATTCAAAGCAAAACTAAAAATTTTTATGAAAATATAAAGAGTATTGAAAAATTATGATAAAGAAAAGAGTAAATACCTTAAACAAATGGAAAAAATGCCTTTCCAAAAAATATGTTTGCAAAACTTGAGCAAATACGATGGAAGTTGTAATAAATCAGGAAGATGAATTTAGAAGCAGAAGGGAAAATACACAAAATTTATAAAAGATAAATATAATTTAATCTAAAGAAATGAAAATAATCAGTAAAATATATTAAAGGGTCTGTTTAACCCATTAGTGCCCAATATTCCTCTAGAGGACTATATTTGTGTATAACAATTATCTTATAAAACCATATGTAAGAAAACATTTTAAGTATTTTTCTAAAATTACACCGGAAAAACATTTGTCTTCATTTTTTATCTTTTAGAATTGTGAAAATCTATAATGTCCTCTAGATCAGTGGTCCCTAGCCTTTTTCTAGTGGCGACCCCATTTAAGCCTTAGCATACTTTCTGCGATCCCAGCCAAAGATCAAGGCTATATTCATTGATTAAGGTATACATAAGAATGCTACATAACTGCAGAAACTTGTTTTATTATAGCAAGAACGAAAATATACATTTATATACAGTGGAGCCCGCTTATTGTCATACCCTCCGTGTATGAATAAATTATGACATAATCCGGGATATTCTAATATCCGGGCTTAGCTTTTTTCATGATTATGGTGGTTATAACGATTTATCTGTGCGTGGTTATACATGTAGGGGCCTACACTGATAAGTGGCAACACGATGGTTAACAATTAAAACAAGTATTTATTACATTTTTCAGACATTATTATCACAATATACAAATAAAAGAATAAAAAATTTATTTATCACTTTTTTCATACATTATTTATTAAAATGTACAAATAAAAAATATATACACACGCATTGACAAGTAGGCCTAAACAATCCATCAGGTAAGTTTTTTTTTCATTTGAAGCTGTGGATCTGCGAATTGTCTATTTAGATTTAAAAAAAGTCTGTTATGCAGGTCTGTTTGGCAGATGTTGCAACCGCCGTTTGCAGCTCACTTTCCAGAGTGTAGAAGGTGGTGAGATCGTGGCCGATGGCTTCCAGATAGGCACGCACAGATGACAGGCCGTCGAGGGCAACATGGGCCTTTGGTGGTGGAGGCAGTTCAGCTGACTCATCGTCACTGTCAGCAGTGGGGCAGACATCTGGCTGGCGTACTGTGTCACAGATGTCGTCATCTGTCAAGACCCCATGGCACTCAGTCTGGGAATCCACGTCCACGTAGGCCTGGAACTCTTCTGTTGTCATCCCATCTGGTGCCTGGTCCTGGTGGTCTGCAGTGAGAGCATCTGGAGCAGAGGGGATGCAGAAGCCGGCATGGGCAAAGCAGTTTGCCACACTGGACTGTTTTACATCCTGCCATGCCACTTTCAACATGTGCATAGCATCCAGGACTGTAAACTTGCGGGCGAAGGTGCTGGCAGAGAACTCAGCTTCACCTGCGCCGATATATGCAACAATCTTCTGGACCACCTTCTTCCTGTAGAGTGCCTTCAGGTTTCGGATGATCCCCATGTCACATGGCTGCATGATGGAGGTCGTGTTGGGCGGCAGGAAGAAGAGGCGAATGTGGGGAAGGTCATCTGCTGCATCCTTGGGGTGAGCCGAGCAGTTGTCGAGGACAAGGGCAATGTGCCGCCCCTGCCTGACCATGTCACGTTCAAAGTCTCTTAGCCAGTCTCGAAACAGGTTGCCAGTCATCCATGCGTTTTTATTGTTCATGTATGGGACTGGAAGCTGGGGGACTCCTCTAAAGCACCTGGGCTTGGCACTTTTGCCAACCACCAGTAGAGGACGCTTGTCACTGCCGTCCATGTTGGCAGTGACGAGGGCGGCGAGACGCTCCTTGACCTTCTTGCTGCCGCTCAGCTTCTGTGCTGCATCTGCCAAGGTGCCGTCAGGTAGGGCACGGAAGTAGATTCCCGTCTCATCTGCGTTGTAGACGTCACAGGGTTCATACTTCTCAAGCAGCTCGGGCAGCACAGTTGAAAGCCATGTGTCTGCAGCTGGGATGTCAGCATCACTTTTCTCCCCATGTGCCTTTTTATATTTGATCGAGAAACGGTCCTTCCAACGGCAGATCCAGCCATTGGTTGCCTTGAAATCGTCGTTTCCTAGGTTGGCAGCGAGCTGGTTGGCCTTCTCCTCCAGGACTGCAGTGGTGATGGGACAGCCATGGGTACGGACATCCACGAACCAGGTGTAAAGGGCCGTCTCGACGTCAGCTGCCTTGCCAGTCCGCATGCGGTTGCCGTTCTTGTTCTGCTCAGCATCTTGCAGGATCTGGGACTTCTTGCTGAGAATTTTTGAAATGGTGGACTGTGAAACACCATACGTCTTGGACAATTGAGTTTGTGATTGGCTAGATGACCACTTTATGATCTTCAGCTTCTGGGCAAGGGACAAGTCATTTCGCTTACGTTTAGCACTCATGATTAAAAACTGAAGAACTGAAGAATAGCTTAGCAAAAACTGCCCTTTTTATCGGCAAATGTTGTTTTGATTGGGAAGTTTATTTAAGATCAAAAGGATGCATCCTTTCAAGACCTGTGTGTGCAGCTGTGTGTGTGTGTGCAGTGTGTGTGTTGCTATGCGTGCGTGGGTGCATGTGCGAAGCTTCGTGATCACAATGTTGCTTTCGTGATCACATGTGATTTATCGACGCATTAACCTGTCAGAAGTCTCACCAAATGGTTAAAGCCAAATGATTTTTAACGGGAAAGTGCGACCATGCGCGAACACTCATCATGGTGATGCTTATCGATAACATCGTCATGGTCATGGTTAATTAAGGGATTAGACTTTGATGTAACTTATTGGTGCATTACTGTTGGTTTAGTGATAAGATAGGAGTTCAAGTTGATGAAAAAATGCGTGTATCGGCGCGATAATCCTGCAAAATGTTATTCTAAAAATTAATTTTGGCTAATTTTCTATGACAATAAACGGGAATATCTATGACATTAAACGAGCAAATTTCTATGTTTTGTATAGGAAATGGTTTGGGATTTCAATATTTTATGACAATAAACGGGATATTCTATAAAACGGTATGATATTAAGTGGGCACTACTGTACAATATAATTATCTCAAAATATATCATTTATTTACATAATTGGATGTTACTGATGGGAGTAATACAAGCTTTATTTTGATAATAAACAATAATGTTCTTAGTCATGTTTGGTACTGCTTTTTTATCATCAACTTCTCAATCCGTGATGTTGTTTTGGATACAGCACAACGTTGGTCATCCTCAGCATGGAGGTTAATTCTTAACTTCGATTTTATAAGTAGCATACCTTCAACCAAATTTGGATATCGAAGTAATTGCTTGATCCAAAATTGATTCACTGCTAGGGATTAAAAGTCAGATATGATAAAATCAATGAATTCCTCTTGATATCTTTCAGGAACATCTTGAATTTTTGCAGCAAATGGTTTTCTAAGTAAACTATGGGACAACTGAGGCTTTTCTAGAAAATATCGACTAAACTCCTCTTTTAAAATCTCCAAGTGTAGGATCAGCAAACTTTGAAAACTGTTGTTGAATACACCAGTCTCATTTTCTTCAACAAATGTATTTAATGTGGGAAACGTAAAAATTTCTAATTTCTATCCTTGACAGCCAAAGATCCAGCTTCATTTGGAGGGCATTTCGTTTTTCTGCAAAATCAAGTGTTGGATGTCTCTCCCTGAAGTGAAAGATTAAGGGAATTCAGAATTGTGAAGAAATCTAACAAGTATGCAGTTTTTAAGCAATCAACTCAAAAAATCTCTTCAATACTTTTTCAGAAATAGGATGACAGCCACCTTACATCAGTGTGAAATAGAAGAACTTCATGCTTAGAATCGATTTCTTGGCACAGTTTAGCGAACCAGCGATTGTTCAATGCATTTGACTTTATGAAGTAAACTATTTTAACTACTGATTGTATAACAGTTTTCAAATCTGTTGTCAATGTTTTTGAAGCTAATAGTTTACGATGTATAATGCAATGAAATCGAACAGCTTGTAGAGTCTTTACCATCTGTTGAAACCAAGATCTACAGCCGAGCATAGACGGTGTACCATCAGTACATATGCCACCAACATTTTTCCATTTAGTCCATGTTCTTTAAGAAATGTTTCTATTTTTTCATTTATCTGAATTTTAATTATTCACCAACAACTCATTTGTTATTTCTTACATATATTCGCATGTCTTTCTGCAGCTTACTGTAGATGTGTAAACATCAATATCTTCGGCATATATGACTTGATACTAAAGTTGGTAATTTGCAGTGAAATTATCATTAACATTCACGGAATATCATTATCTTGAACGTAGTTAATAGAAAATTCAAACATCAGACAACCTTCTACTACACACCGACACACACACACAAAAAGAAAAAACTATGCACCTAACTACAAAACCAAAGCAAAATTAGTCCTTGAAATACTAACTATTAAAGCACAAGAGATAAATCAAATTTTCAAATATTACAACGCTCCATACTAAACAACTTTCCAAATACAAATTCAGTGTTGGCTCAAACAGATTGGTAGCAGAATGACACGCAGAGATGCCAGATGCAAACTCTTAACTGACACAAATGATCCGAGACAGGCATATATATATATATATCTATATGAAGAACTATGGATACAGGTATAAATGGCTAAGAACCCGTGATCCCCACAAGTTAATGCTAGGATTAAAAAGGTCCTAAGAAAGACGATAGACGTCGGAATAAGGTAAGGTTCGGGAAAAGCCTACTGAATCTTCTTAATCCATTGATATCAGCCAAATCCCTTATAAATCATTATCATTTATGTCTTTGCGACCCCAAGAAAATTACTTGCCGACCCCAGGGTTGGGAACCCCTGCTCTAGAGGAACATTGGGCATATATGGAACTTTGTCTAATTATCACACTTGAAAAGTATAAAAATGAGAAACTTGACTATTTATTATGATAATTGAAAAACAATTAGGATGAAATCTAACGTCAGAAGTAGCAGACATTTTTACTGTATTTTTTTTACATAGCATGCATCTTCCTTGGCTTTTGCTGAAATAGGATGATGTAAACCAACTTTCAAGGTAGTCAATCTTCTTCCACTTGGCCCTGATGTATTGTGATTTAAGGTTAAAAGGTTAGAAAAAAAATTTAAGGCATTCTTTTTTTTATTTGATATTTTTTTTAATTTAAAAATTTAAGGTTAGTTAAAAGGTCTTTATTTGGAAAGCAATCAAGTTCAACGTAGCGTCTTTAAAATGTTGTCTTCATCCTCCTCCCACGCTTTTATTCACTCAAGGAAGGTTGGCTGCTCTTGTTCTTCTTCGGAAATGTTGAACAAGTTCTGTTTTATGAGATCCTCCCCAGCCTCCACTTCTGCCTGAGAGAATCCCCAGAAGTCTTCATCTTCACCACTGTCATCTTCATACTTGGGATAAGACCCTTGGACCAGCAGTTAATAATACATTTTTGTGTGATGTCACTCCATGCCCTGGCTGTAGTATAAATCGCATCCTTGATGTGAAACTTTTTCAAGAAATCTACATCAGCATTCTCATCGACGATGGCTTGAACAATGTTTCTTGTAGTTACTCTTCACTGCGTTGATGATGCCTTGATCAAGTGGTTGACAGAGAGATGTAGTATTCTTTGGAAGACAGTATACTATGATCTTTCCATCCTGGGATCGAAGACACTCTGCTGGGGGTGGGCAGGATATTATCAAGCAGTAGTACTGCTTTTTCTTCCTCTCCAATCTTCCCCAGTTGTCGTCGAACAGATGGTACAAAAATGTTGAAAACCCATTTTTCAAAGATTGAAGGTGTCATCCAGGCGCTAGATGAATGAGTATACTTAAGAGAGAGTTTGTCCATGTTGACATTATTCAAACAACAAGGAGCTCTTGGCTTGTCAATCACAAGGGGCTTGATCTTAAGCGTTCTTGCTCGGTTGCAAGCTAGTAGAAGGGTCATCCTATCCTTGTTCTTTTTCAGTCCCTGGTAAGCTGACTTGTTAGTCTTGAGCGCCAGAGTTCTTCTTGGAAGGAACTTGTAATACAGCCCAGTTTCATCAGCATTGAAGATCTGTTCTTCACTGTAGGTATTTGCTTCTATTAACTGGTGGTATCTTGAAATGAAGTGTTCAGCAGCCTGTGTGTCAGCAGAACAAATTTTTCCTGAGAGTGCCTTTGACTTGATTCCGTGACGTCTTTGGAAGCGTTGCAGCCAACCCTTGGAAGCTACGAACCCAGTATCTTTTTCTCCATGAATCTCTTTGTGAAACTTCTGAGCGTGAGCCTGAAGGATGCTGCCAAAAATGAGTACATTGGTGTTGTTCTTCTGAGACAGCCAATCAAAAGTGGCTTTATCCAAGGCAGGATCTGCAGCTAACTTTGCTCTCTTTCTCTTCAGCCCATCTTGTCCATCAAGTCTCTCAGTTTCTGTTCATCTCGAATCCAACCACGTAGTATACCTTCTGAAACTCCAAATTCTCTTGAGACATTTGCTTGTGAATCTCCTTTTTTTACTTTTGTAACTGCTTCCAGCTTTTGATCGATGGTATATGAGGCATAAGCTTTCCTTTTCCGAGTTGCAGTTTGGTTTGCCATATATAGATAGGACAATTAATAGCGAGGTGATCTGTAAAAATTCAATGATGATTGCCAGATGTGTACAGTTGAGGTGCGTGTGAATAAATGATTAATTATTATAATGACTTATAAGTAAGAATGCATTTTCCATTTGAGTAGTTCTTCCTTCACTTTTTTAGAACATGACGAGAGACTTTCACATTGGTTTTTAGGAGTCAAAAATACATCCAGTCTGTCTGAAACATTGTTTGGTAAAAGTTCTGTTGTTGAATCATTATCATCTTCTTCCTCCAAGTCAGCCAAAATTCCATCACCTGTTTCAGGTGGCAGAATTACTATACTTGTATCATTTTCATCGTCACACTCTAATACGGTATCTATCATTATCTCTTCATTTTCATTGTTATTATCACTTTCAGAGTGAGACATTGTGAGGATAATGAAACAAAATCAAAGTAATGAAGAGAAAAAAAATATTTTTATAAAGGAGAGCAAACAAAATGATTGATATGCTTGCAAAACACTTGTTCATTTTTGATAAATTAAAGATTAGTGTGTTATGTATACTAGTTTATCAAAACTATAATGTCTATTTTTTAATAATGTATGCATGTGCGCATTGTTCCTCTACAGCAGGGGGGGTTCCCAACCTGGGGTTCACGAACCCTTGGGGATTTGTTTCACTTTTTTGAAGGGGTACTTTATAAAGGTATCTGAAAAGTTTTTTTTAATTTTTAACTGATATATACCCACCCCACACACTCATAGAAAAATTCAGGTAATTTACTACTTTCTATTTGAAGAACTGGTAAAATCATATTTTTAGTAATGTATGGCGCATTTAAAATTTCAATTATGTTCTCATGAAAATGTACAATGAAATTATTTAAATATAAAATGAAATATATATTTATGTATTTCATATACTGTTTTTTATTAATTGCTCCTAAACGTGATTGCAAGATAAAATTTCTCTTTTAAACATTGAAGCCTTTATAAGTCATGTGAAAGAGTAAATAGACTTTTGCAAGACCCTTCTATACTTCTTATATAATGTCAAATATGACAAATAAACTTATAATTTATTTTTCAAAATTATTTCAATTTTTAAAAAAAGTAACTAATAATTTCAATTATATTATCATGAAAATAAAACGTAATGAAAGTTATATAAATAATAACGATTAAATATTGTAATTTTATTTTTTCAATATATTTATTTTTTATTAATTTGTCTCCTGAAAGATATTCATAGAATAAATAACATCTAAAATCAAAAACGGAAAAGCAAATCAACCTTCTGAAAAGAATGTTTTCAAATTTATGTTTTCCAAAATTATTTCAATTTTTAAAAAGATATATATGTTAGAAGTAGAATAATAAAAAAGATTTAGTTTTAATAATTTCAATTATATTATCATGAAAAGAATCGTAATGAAAACTATATAAATAATAACAGATGAAATATTGGAATTTTATTTTTTACAATATACTTTATATTTTATTAATTTTGTCTCCTGAAAGATTGTTAATTAAACCATTTAATATAACATCTAAACTCAAAAACGGAAAAGCAAATCAACCTTCTGAAAAGAATGTTTCAAATATATGTTTTCGAAATTTATTTCAATTTTTAAAAATTTGAAGTATAAATTTTGATTTTATTTATAATTTTAGAAAATTTAATTTTATCAAAATATTATAAGTAAAGATTTTTGATAATTTCTTAATCTCTTCTTCCAATTAAATTTTAAAGTAAAGAATTATTTTATAGTAATATAATAACTATGAAATATTATAATTTTATATTTTCAAAATATTTATTTTTCCTATTAATTTGCAAATCCTGAAAGATATTCAAAGAATAAATAGCATCTAAAATCAAAAAAGGAAAAGCAAATCAACCTTCTGAAAAGAATGTTTCAAATTTATGTTTTCCAAAATTATTTCAAATTTTAAAAAAAAGATATGTTAGAAGTAGAATAACTAAAAAAGAATAAGCTTAATAATTTCAATTATATTATCATGAAAAGAATGCGTAATGAAAGTTATATAAATAATAACGATGAAATATTGAAATTTTATTTTTTCAATATATTTATTTTTTATTAATTTGTCTCCTGAAAGATATTCAAAGAATAAATAGCATCTAAAATCAAAAACGGAAAAGCAAATCAACCTTCTGAAAAGATATCGTTTCAAATTTATGTTTTCCAAAATTATTTCAATTTTTAAAAAGAAGATATGTTAGAAGTAGAATAATAAAAAAGAATAAGTACTTAATAATTTCAATTATATTATCATGAAAATAAAACGTAATGAAAGTTATATAAATAATAAGGAGGAAATATTGTAATTTTATTTTTTCAATATATTTATTTTTTATTAATTTGTCTCCTGAAAGATATTCATAAGAATAAATAGCATCTAAAATCAAAAACGGAAAAGCAAATCAACCTTCTGAAAAGAATGTTTCAAATTTATGTTTTCCAAAATTATTTCAATTTTTAAAAAGAAGATATGTTAGAAGTAGAATAATAAAAAAGAATAAGTACTTAATAATTTCAATTATATTATCATGAAGAGAATGGGTAATGAAAGTTATATAAATAATAACGATGAAATATTGTAATTTTATTTTTTCAATATATTTATTTTTTATTAATTTGTCTCCTGAAAGATATTCAAAGAATAAATAACATCTAAAATCAAAAACGGAAAAGCAAATCAACCTTCTGAAAAGAATGTTTCAAATTTATGTTTTCCAAAATTATTTCAATTTTTAAAAAGAAGATAAGTTAGAAGTAGAATAATAAAAAAGACTTAATAATTTCAATTATATTATCATGAAAAAAAATACGTAATGAAAGTTATATAAATAATAACGATGAAATATTGTAATTTTATTTTTTCAATATATTTATTTTTTATTAATTTGTCTCCTGAAAGATATTCAAAGAATAAATAGCATCTAAAATCAAAAACGGAAAAGCAAATCAACCTTCTGAAAAGAATGTTTCAAATTTATGTTTTCCAAAATTATTTCAATTTTTAAAAAGAAGATATGTTAGAAGTAGAATAATAAAAAAGAATAAGTACTTAATAATTTCAATTATATTATCATGAAAAGAATGGGTAATGAAAGTTATATAAATAATAACGATGAAATATTGTAATTTTATTTTTTCAATATATTTATTTTTTATTAATTTGTCTCCTGAAAGATATTCATAGAATAAATAACATCTAAAATCAAAAACGGAAAAGCAAATCAACCTTCTGAAAATAATGTTTAAATTTATGTTTTTCAAAATTATTTCAATTTTTAAAAAGAAGATATGTTAGAAGTAGAATAATAAAAAAGAATAAGTACTTAATAATTTCAATTATATTATCATGAAAAGAATGGGTAATGAAAGTTATATAAATAATAACGATGAAATATTGTAATTTTATTTTTTCAATATATTTATTTTTTATTAATTTGTCTCCTGAAAGATATTCATAGAATAAATAACATCTAAAATCAAAAACGGAAAAGCAAATCAACCTTCTGAAAAGAATGTTTCAAATTTATGTTTTCCAAAATTATTTCAATTTTTAAAAAGAAGATAAGTTAGAAGTAGAATAATAAAAAAGACTTAATAATTTCAATTATATTATCATGAAAAGAATACGTAATGAAAGTTATATAAATAATAACAATGAAATATTATAATTTTATTTTTCCAATATATTTATTTTTTATTAATTTGACTCCTGAAAGATATTCAAAGAATAAATAGCATCTAAAATCAAAAACGGAAAAGCAAATCAACCTTCTGAAAAGAATGTTTCAAATTTATGTTTTCCAAAATTATTTCAATTTTTAAAAAGAAGATATGTTAGAAGTAGAATAATAAAAAAGAATAAGTACTTAATAATTTCAATTATATTATCATGAAAAGAATGGGTAATGAAAGTTATATAAATAATAACAATGAAATATTGTAATTTTATTTGTCCAATATATTTATTTTTTATTAATTTGACTCCTGAAAGATATTCAAAGAATTAATAGCATCTAAAATCAAAAACGGAAAAGCAAATCAACCTTCTGAAAAGAATGTTTCAAATTTATGTTTTCCAAAATTATTTCAATTTTTAAAAAGAAGATATGTTAGAAGTAGAATAATAAAAAAGAATAAGTACTTAATAATTTCAATTATATTATCATGAAAAGAATGGGTAATGAAAGTTATATAAATAATAACGATGAAATATTGTAATTTTATTTTTTCAATATATTTATTTTTTATTAATTTGTCTCCTGAAAGATATTCATAGAATAAATAACATCTAAAATCAAAAACGGAAAAGCAAATCAACCTTCTGAAAAGAATGTTTCAAATTTATGTTTTCCAAAATTATTTCAATTTTTAAAAAGAAGATATGTTAGAAGTAGAATAATAAAAAAGAATAAGTACTTAATAATTTCAATTATATTATCATGAAAAGAATACGTAATGAAAGTTATATAAATAATAACGATGAAATATTATAATTTTATTTTTCCAATATATTTATTTTTTATTAATTTGTCTCCTGAAAGATATTCATAGAATAAATAACATCTAAAATCAAAAACGGAAAAGCAAATCAACCTTCTGAAAAGAATGTTTCAAATTTATGTTTTCCAAAATTATTTCAATTTTTAAAAAGAAGATAAGTTAGAAGTAGAATAATAAAAAAGACTTAATAATTTCAATTATATTATCATGAAAAGAATACGTAATGAAAGTTATATAAATAATAACAATGAAATATTGTAATTTTATTTTTCCAATATATTTATTTTTTATTAATTTGACTCCTGAAAGATATTCAAAGAATAAATAGCATCTAAAATCAAAAACGGAAAAGCAAATCAACCTTCTGAAAAGAATGTTTCAAATTTATGTTTTCCAAAATTATTTCAATTTTTAAAAAGAAGATATGTTAGAAGTAGAATAATAAAAAAGAATAAGTACTTAATAATTTCAATTATATTATCATGAAAAGAATGGGTAATGAAAGTTATATAAATAATAACAATGAAATATTGTAATTTTATTTTTCCAATATATTTATTTTTTATTAATTTGACTCCTGAAAGATATTCAAAGAATAAATAGCATCTAAAATCAAAAACGGAAAAGCAAATCAACCTTCTGAAAAGAATGTTTCAAATTTATGTTTTCCAAAATTATTTCAATTTTTAAAAAGAAGATATGTTAGAAGTAGAATAATAAAAAAGAATAAGTACTTAATAATTTCAATTATATTATCATGAAAAGAATGGGTAATGAAAGTTATATAAATAATAACGATGAAATATTGTAATTTTATTTTTTCAATATATTTATTTTTTATTAATTTGTCTCCTGAAAGATATTCATAGAATAAATAACATCTAAAATCAAAAACGGAAAAGCAAATCAACCTTCTGAAAAGAATGTTTCAAATTTATGTTTTCCAAAATTATTTCAATTTTTAAAAAGAAGATATGTTAGAAGTAGAATAATAAAAAAGAATAAGTACTTAATAATTTCAATTATATTATCATGAAAAGAATGGGTAATGAAAGTTATATAAATAATAACGATGAAATATTGAAATTTTATTTTTTCAATATATTTATTTTTTATTAATTTGTCTCCTGAAAGATATTCATAGAATAAATAACATCTAAAATCAAAAACTGAAAAGCAAATCAACCTTCTGAAAAGAATGTTTCAAATTTATGTTTTCCAAAATTATTTCAATTTTTAAAAAGAAGATATGTTAGAAGTAGAATAATAAAAAAGACTTAATAATTTCAATTATATTATCATGAAAAGAATACGTAATGAAAGTTATATAAATAATAACAATGAAATATTATAATTTTATTTTTCTAATATATTTATTTTTTATTAATTTGACTCCTGAAAGATATTCAAAGAATAAATAGCATCTAAAATCAAAAACGGAAAAGCAAATCAACCTTCTGAAAAGAATGTTTAAATTTATGTTTTTCAAAATTATTTCAATTTTTAAAAAGAAGATATGTTAGAAGTAGAATAATAAAAAAGAATAAGTACTTAATAATTTCAATTATATTATCATGAAGAGAATGGGTAATGAAAGTTATATAAATAATAACGATGAAATATTGTAATTTTATTTTTTCAATATATTTATTTTTTATTAATTTGACTCCTGAAAGATATTCAAAGAATAAATAGCATCTAAAATCAAAAACGGAAAAGCAAATCAACCTTCTGAAAAGAATGTTTCAAATTTATGTTTTCCAAAATTATTTCAATTTTTAAAAAGAAGATATGTTAGAAGTAGAATAATAAAAAAGAATAAGTACTTAATAATTTCAATTATATTATCATGAAAAGAATGGGTAATGAAAGTTATATAAATAATAACGATTAAATATTGTAATTTTATTTTTTCAATATATTTATTTTTTATTAATTTGTCTCCTGAAAGATATTCATAGAATAAATAACATCTAAAATCAAAAACAGAAAAGCAAATCAACCTTCTGAAAAGAATGTTTCAAATTTATGTTTTCCAAAATTATTTCAATTTTTAAAAAGAAGATATGTTAGAAGTAGAATAATAAAAAAGAATAAGTACTTAATAATTTCAATTATATTATCATGAAAAGAATGGGTAATGAAAGTTATATAAATAATAACGATTAAATATTGTAATTTTATTTTTTCAATATATTTATTTTTTATTAATTTGTCTCCTGAAAGATATTCATAGAATAAATAACATCTAAAATCAAAAACGGAAAAGCAAATCAACCTTCTGAAAAGAATGTTTCAAATTTATGTTTTCCAAAATTATTTCAATTTTTAAAAAGAAGATATGTTAGAAGTAGAATAATAAAAAAGAATAAGTACTCAATAATTTCAATTATATTATCATGAAAAGATATTTTAAATTTTTATATTTATATTTTAAAAATATTATTTAAAAATTAGAAATGTTATATTGAAATAATAAATAGATTAAAATTAAAATCGAAAGAATGATAATAACGATGAAATATTGTAATTTTATTTTTTCAATATATTTATTTTTTATTAATTTGTCTCCTGAAAGATATTCAAAGAATAAATAACATCTAAAATCAAAAACGGAAAAGCAAATCAACCTTCTGAAAAGAATGTTTCAAATTTATGTTTTCCAAAATTATTTCAATTTTTAAAAAGAAGATAAGTTAGAAGTAGAATAATAAAAAAGACTTAATAATTTCAATTATATTATCATGAAAAGAATACGTAATGAAAGTTATATAAATAATAACAATGAAATATTGTAATTTTATTTTTCCAATATATTTATTTTTTATTAATTTGACTCCTGAAAGATATTCAAAGAATAAATAGCATCTAAAATCAAAAACGGAAAAGCAAATCAACCTTCTGAAAAGAATGTTTCAAATTTATGTTTTCCAAAATTATTTCAATTTTTAAAAAGAAGATATGTTAGAAGTAGAATAATAAAAAAAATAAGTACTTAATAATTTCAATTATATTATCATGAAAAGAATGGGTAATGAAAGTTATATAAATAATAACGATGAAATATTGAAATTTTATTTTTTCAATATATTTATTTTTTATTAATTTGTCTCCTGAAAGATATTCATAGAATAAATAACATCTAAAATCAAAAACTGAAAAGCAAATCAACCTTCTGAAAAGAATGTTTCAAATTTATGTTTTCCAAAATTATTTCAATTTTTAAAAAGAAGATAAGTTAGAAGTAGAATAATAAAAAAGACTTAATAATTTCAATTATATTATCATGAAAAAAATACGTAATGAAAGTTATATAAATAATAACAATGAAATATTGTAATTTTATTTTTTCAATATATTTATTTTTTATTAATTTGACTCCTGAAAGATATACAAAGAATAAATAGCAACTAAAATCAAAAACGGAAAAGCAAATCAACCTTCTGAAAAGAATGTTTCAAATTTATGTTTTCCAAAATTATTTCAATTTTTAAAAAGAAGATATGTTAGAAGTAGAATAATAAAAAAAATAAGTACTTAATAATTTCAATTATATTATCATGAAAAGAATGGGTAATGAAAGTTATATAAATAATAACGATGAAATATTGAAATTTTATTTTTTCAATATATTTATTTTTTATTAATTTGTCTCCTGAAAGATATTCATAGAATAAATAAAATCAAAAACTGAAAAGCAAATCAACCTTCTGAAAAGAATGTTTCAAATTTATGTTTTCCAAAATTATTTCAATTTTTAAAAAGAAGATATGTTAGAAGTAGAATAATAAAAAAGAATAAGTACTCAATAATTTCAATTATATTATCATGAAGAGATTTTTCTTTTATTAATTTGAAATATTCATTTTAAAAAATATTAATTTAAAAATTAGAAATATTAATTTGAAATATATATAATAGAATTTTGAAAATTGAATAAATTCTTTGAGTAATGAAAGTTATATAAATAATAACGATGAAATATTGTAATTTTATTTTTTCTATATATTTATTTTTTATTAATTTGTCTCCTGAAAGATATTCAAAGAATAAATAGCATCTAAAATCAAAAACGGAAAAGCAAATCAACCTTCTGAAAAGAATGTTTCAAATTTATGTTTTCCAAAATTATTTCAATTTTTAAAAAGAAGATAAGTTAGAAGTAGAATAATAAAAAAGACTTAATAATTTCAATTATATTATCATGAAAAAAAATACGTAATGAAAGTTATATAAATAATAACGATGAAATATTGTAATTTTATTTTTTCAATATATTTATTTTTTATTAATTTGTCTCCTGAAAGATATTCAAAGAATAAATAGCATCTAAAATCAAAAACGGAAAAGCAAATCAACCTTCTGAAAATAATGTTTAAATTTATGTTTTTCAAAATTATTTCAATTTTTAAAAAAAAGATATGTTAGAAGTAGAATAATAAAAAAGAATAAGTACTTAATAATTTCAATTATATTATCATGAAAATAAAACGTAATGAAAGTTATATAAATAATAACGATGAAATATTGTAATTTTATTTTTTCAATATATTTATTTTTTATTAATTTGTCTCCTGAAAGATATTCAAAGAATAAATAGCATCTAAACTCAAAAACGGAAAAGCAAATCAACCT
>JAUIRK010000166.1:0-48008 GCA_030549495.1 Nectonema munidae | reverse complement strand
TCAATTTTATAAACATTTATACTGAAATTATTTTGGCGTCACCATTACTTTACAAGAAATTATTTTTACGTCACTTTTACTTTTCAATTACAGACGTTGAGCAATATAAGATTTTGTTTCAACATGCGCCGTTCTCCAATTTTATAAACATTTGTACAGAAATTATTTTTGCGTCACCATTACTTTTCTTTTACTTTTTTGTTCTCAAAATAATGTCTATGCGTTTTGAAAGTGAAGAAGCACCCATGGATGATTTATCTGATTCTGAAGATGATATTATAGAAGAAAATGTAGAAAATAGTTTCATTTGAATTCAGAATCAAGTGAAGAGCGTCAAAAAGAGCAAAAAGAATTGTTATCAAAAGATAAAAGTGTTAGATGGAGCACCGATATTCCTAATCTTCAAGGTAAATTTAGAGCTGAAAATATTATTCATGGTAAAGTTGGAGTGACAAAATGTGCTAAAAAGTTTATTTCAAATATGGATTCATTTGATTCTTAATTTTTCATTGATGAAAATTGTTATTTATAATACGAACCTTGAAGGAAAACGTATTTACAAAGATAAATGGACTGATGTAGATGAAGTCACTTTGAAAGCATACGTTGGTATTTTGATTTTAGTTGGAGTTTTTCGTTAATATGGGGAATCTCTGATTAATTTATGGGATGATGATATTGGAAGACCAAATTTTAAAGCTACCATGTCAAAAAGACGTTTGAAACAATAACTCGAGTGCTGCGCTTCGATGACAAAAAGGAACGTCGTGCTAAAGACAAGTTAGCTCCGATCAGAAAATTATGGGAAAACTGGGTAAGAAATTTGCAACCTCTTTTTACTCCTTACGAAAATATAATTTTATGTGATAGCAAAACAAAGTACGCATGGAATTTACAAGTCTATACCTCCCCTGATCAGGCTCCCGAAAAAAACCAAGGACAAAGAGTTGTTTTTGATTTAGTTCAAAACCTCAAAGGAAGGCATCTTATTTGCGATACCCTTTTTACTTCTTACAACCTTGCAATCCAATTGATGGAAAAAAGTTGACAATTGTGGGAACGGTACGCTCGAATAAAACATTTTTGCCTCTTTATGATAAGAAAGAACTTCGTCGTCTTGCTTTACATTCAAGTAATTTTTATTTTAGCGAAAATGCTACACTGGTGCAATATGTTCCTAAAAAATACAAAACAGTGCATGTCTTGAGTACCCTTCATCATGACAAAAGTGTGTGTGTGTCTTTAGATGACAAAAATCTTCCAGAAATTATAGAGTTTTATAATAAACAAAAAGGGGGAGTGGACACATTGGACCAACTAGTTGGATCATACCCAGTAAAAAGAAAAACGAATAGATGGCCTTTTGCTTTATTCTGTAACATAATTGATATTTCATGTGTAAATTATTTTGTTTTGTGGGTACAAATCAACCCTAGCTGGAATAAGGGAAAACTCTATAAAAGACGTCTTTTTATAGAAGAACTAGGAAAAAAGTTAGTCCAAAATGAAATTCTAAGAAGACCACGTCTCCCAAGAGGAAGTTCTTCGCTTTCTCTTGTAGCAAATATTAGAGATACGAGTTTTCTGCATCTTCGGAACAAAGAAAACTTTCCAAAGGAGATCGCTGTTCTTCGTGTGTAGGAAAAGACCGAAAAGCATATTCCGAATGTGCAAAATGTAAAATTTTATGTGGAGAGCATAAAAATGCTTTGTTTTTTTCTAGTAAATGTTTGTAATTAATATTCTGGTTTCTTTTCAATAAATAAATTTGTTTTTGTGCATTTTGAAACTTTAAAAAAACATGGGTGAATTTTCACACATAAAGGTAAAGTGTGTTGTTAAAAATGAAGAGAGGGTAAAAAGTTATTAATTTATTAAAAACATTTAAATTTTAGTTGAGTTGTTCAGTTTGTAAAAAATCCAAAAACTTAAAAAAACATAATTAATTGAAATATTAATGAAAATTCTTGAAATTAAATAAATATTAGTTATAGAGTATTATTGAAACTATAAAATAAAAAGTATGTCTTTATAAAGAAGTTTTCTTGAGGTTGGCACTAAACATTGAGATTGGCACAAATTAGTCACGCCCCAAATATGACCGTTTCTTATATCAGTCAGTCTACATGTCTGACGTAAAAGTAAGTGGAATAAAGGAAGTAATTTATTTCAAGTTTTTGGCTAACGTGCCCTTTCCAGTATTGCACACTCAGAAAGATCTCGACTTACCGTTGTTGGATGTGGTAAAAGATCACTTGAATAGAAGAGTGTTGGAATTTCATGTTGAAAAATTAAAATTTTACATTATTAATTCTACATAAATCTATAAGTGTACTATTAAAACTTTGAAATTAAAAGTTCCTGTTTATCAATAAAATAGTTGAAAAAATAATTTAGTTGTAATTAGTATTGAAAAGATTAATTAGATATGTCGGAAGCAGTAAAAATCGCATATTTTTTTAAATTACAAAATTATATCCGAAAAATTACGATCTTTCTTTGCAATTTAATTATAATAAGAGAGCCGCCCCTCCCCCTGAGAAAATTATATACGATATCAAAAAAAGCTCTATAATTTTAATACCTGTAAAAAAATATAGATTCAAATTTCTGCCCTTTTCCTAAATTTGTTATGGGCCCTGGTATGAAAAATATAAGGCTACACATCTATACTTTATGCGTAAAAAAAGTGAGCAAGCAAGTAAAATATGAAAAAGAGAAATAAAGTAAAATATGGATATAAACTTTACTTGAATAATTTAGTTCGAATTTAACAATTTTATAACACTGAAAAATACCTCTTAATATATAATGTTCGATAAGTTATTCTATTTGTTTTAAATTCTCTGCAGTCTTAATTTATTGAAATAAGTTATTTTATGTGTATGTTTTTCACAAACTAAACTAAAAGTCCTAAAAATTATTACTTGAATTCTCCAATTTATTACAACTTAAAATGCATTATTTCATATCAAAATAATAGATCTAAGAAACTTTCCTTATTTGAAATAACAATATAAAAATGTATACAAGTCTACAATGCATTCAAAATGATTAAAGTTATTGCTAGAGTCGTTTGGTAGTCATTTTTTTAAGCGATTTTGAAGAAGAAAAAAACTTTTGCCTAGGGAAGATTTACTAGAAATAAGAAAATTTGCGCAAAAAATATATTGTGCATACATGTGTCAACAAGCTTTTTCTTCAATGATAATGATTAAAACAATCATGATTAACAGATTCAAACTTGAAAACATGTTTGACGCTTTCTGTTACTGAAACCAACTCCAAATTTCATTAGAAAAAAAATTTCAAAAAGCTCATTTTCATGTTTATCCTTTATTTTTTTAACTTAATATCTAAAATTTAAAAGATAAAATTATGCTAGAAAAAAATTTTAAATATTTATTTTTCAAAAATTATAAAAAGTCGAATATAAAAAACGAGTCACTTTTAAATGTATATATAGAAATAGGAAGGGAAATAAATTTTTGTTATTTTGTATCAACACGATCGGCGCATATTCTAAAAAAGGTTCGCCACTCCTGGTCTAAGCCATAAAACGAACACATGACAGTTTAATGTTTCACTATAAACAAAGAATGCCTGTTATTATTTCAAATAATAATATGGTTAATATACTTGACGTGCCATTGATCAGTCCTTATGTAAAAGACAAAGGAAGAAAAGCATTATCAAGTTTACTCGATGAATGGAATTGTAAAGACTTGTAAAAAAATATTTTTGACACAACTAGTCTTAACAGCCGGCATTTAACTGCAACATGTATTTGCATTGAAAAAAGACCAAAGAAACATCTTCTTATTTGTCTTTGTTAACATGTCATTGGCGAATTAATACTAAAAAAGTGTGGAAAGTCTTGAAAATATATACATCTGGACCAGAGTATGAGTTTTTAAATAAATTCAGAATAGAATTCAAAAAGTTATATTTAAGTGAAAGAACAATTTTTACTTTCTATGGAGGTGAAAACTATAAAACTAAATTTTTTTAAAGAAAAGTACGTTAAGTCAGAAATTTCAAAAATAAAGTAATTCTGAATAAATATTTCAGAAATAAAGTACTATTTTTTTAAGTCTTATGTATCTTGATGATGAGAAAAGTTTTATTAAAATTAGATCACCAGGCTCTATTAATAAATCCGGTTGTTTTATTATAATTATTTATAGTTTAAAGATTGTTTTGCTGAAAAAAATAATTCAGGAGCTACCTAAAAAATTTTGAATAGTAGTAAAGATGAAAAAATACTTTTCATAAATTTTTGTGCTTTTAATTATTTGCCATGGTGGTTTACTTCAAACATTCCTGAAGATACAGTTGCTAATGAAATAAATCTTTTTTTAATTTTTTGAAGAAGAAATGTCAAAGACAGCTTCTGCTAAAAAGATTTTATGAATGATCTTTGGTATTTAACAGATTTCATGCGAATATCTCTTTTCAATTAAAAAGTGGATCAAAAACAAAAAATTGTTAAAAGTATAAATTTTTTAAAAAGGACAACACTTTCATTATAAGATTTGGAACAGGATATGTAAAAGCTGTATTTCTTCTTCTGCTGTTTGACTCCAGATGCTACAAACGCCGAGGCCGGGAATAGGGATAAGCTCCTATTCTCCTAGAAATGTCTCAAAAAGCATGTAGCAGTAAATCTTTAGACCTGCCTTCTTGTGGCGGAGTTGATTTTAACTGAATGATCTAGAGGTGAAAAGCGAATAGTAGGCGCTTTAACTTACCGCTTCGGGTAGGGCATGCTCGTTAGCCCTGAAAGGCAAATGTTTACGGAGAAAACAACTCTGATCATAAATGGACCTTGGGGTTGAGTTCAAAGAAGAGCAAAGATTAAAGGTTTCCAAACCTGAAAACCAAATGGTTGGCGCCTAAAAAGTCAACTCTTTTTAAACAATGCTACGATCTAAGGAAAAGCTGTATTTCCAAAAAAGAACTCCTTAAAAATAATGTAGAATTACATACTTTAGTTGAAAGCTCTTCATGGTCTTTTTTAAATATCTAAATTTGGATGAGATGTTTCTATATTTAGAAATGGAAAATCGGAAAAAATACATACCTTTTATAGATAACGGTGAAGTAATATGTTACAGCATCCCAATATGTTACAGGTGGTTGAAAATAATAGAAAGAAGTTTCCTAATTAAAGAAATCAACTCTGATCAAATTTGAATTAAACTAATAAAATATAAAATCATATTTTATATTTCAATTGTAATGTTTTTTAAGATATTCTAAAATTTTGAAAGAAATTGTGCATACCCTTAAGAATATGAGAGATTAATAATGAGGAACAATAACGGGGCTAAAGCCCTATTTGATGGGTGAAGTAATAATAAAGGAATAAGATATGCATTCAAAACAGTAACTTTTTTAATCAACTAAAAAAGATAAGCACAAATTCATTTATTTTCTATTTAAGAAAGGAGACATTAAAATCTTCGTAAAGAAAAATTTAGAAATCGACTAAAATTAATTTTTTAAGGGTTTCTTTTAGCATTTAAATTGAAGATCAGTGTAAGTGAAGATTTAACACAATACAAAGAGCATATAAATGAAAAATATTGCGTGCTAGAATTAACAGATTCAGTAATTAAAAAAATAACCAATGCAATTTATTATTAAATATGCGAAATAAAAAGAGGTAATAATTTTAAATAAATCTACTGCAATGTTTCATTATACAAGGCCTAAGTTAAAAAGATGCGTAAATCGAGAATTGAGTTAGACTGTGGCTGTATTTTTGAGTGCCTTTGGCTGCGAGTCCAGTTGATTTGGAGTGATAGTGTGATTGGTTGAAGATGAACTTTCATTATCTTCATTGTCCAATGGAGTAGCAGTGATAACCGCCTTTTGCCCAATCTCTTCGTCTATTAATGCGACATATGTTGCTGGAAACATCCCCATTTCTCCACCATTAACTACTCCTTTCCACCAATTCACATCTGGCTTATCTATTAATTTTTTAAATCAATTAAAACTTCATAGATGCGTAAAAGGTAAAAAAAAAAAAAAAATTTTTAAATAAAATTTTTTTTTTTTAATATTTTTTTACACATCCCCTTTTTTTTTCCCAAAACTTCCTCCCTCACACAACAGGGGATTTTTTACTTTTATCACTTGACCTATATACCTATCCCTCCCTTTGGTAATTACCCATATGTTTGGAAAATCTGTATTAGAGTTTAACTAAAGAAAAGACATGCATTTTATTTTACAGTTAGCCTACTTAAAAAAACTAGTAATATAATGTACTTTATAATAACACATGAACGATTAAAAACGGAATGCTAGAATAATTTTTTAAATATTAAAAGTTTGAGTGAAAATAAATGCGAAGAAATATAAGAGAATTTAGCGCTTTATCGTGCAAGCACGATTCGCTAAACTTGTTGGAAAATAATCTATTCAGAATCTATACATATTGGTTTGGCATATTATAATATGAAAATGGTCTTTCCAAAGTTCATCGTCCTCCTTTTTTGTTTATTCCTACAAAGCAAATGTCCTTTTCTTTGCTTTCAAATTTTCGGAACATTTTCATTGACAACCGCGTCTTTTTAGAAAACCATCAAATACTTGATAGATTACAGATAACGATTCTGACCAGAAGTTATTTCTCATTTTTGTAGCTTGCACCAATTTAGCTTTTAAACTATTTTTTCAATGATGCTGAGAAAAATGAAGTAATGCAATCTTAATTTATTGTTTTATTTTTGTTTGAACAATTTTCTCTTTATTTTATACCCCTTTTTGAGAGTCTAACTAACTTACACTTATTCTTATACACTAAAAAGAATTGAAAAAATTCGAATACCAAGTTTTCCAACTCTAGTTCTGTTTTACATTTTTGATAGAAATTACCTCAGAAGTTATGTAATTTGGATGTGTTTTTTATATTTATTTTTCTCAATAAACATTTTTTCATTTTTTAGGAAGAAGGAAAAACTGAAAATTAATGAATGATTTTTTTCATTCTATAAAATTTCCAATTTTTTTATTGTTAATTGATATCTTTACCTTTTTTCTACACATAATTTGGAGATGGTGCGCGTCTATTTTAAGTGAGAAGGAAGGAGCTATATATAAGTCCTCATTCATTGTTGACGTTAAGCTTAAAGGGCGGGGGTTAAAGTTTACATTAAGCTTAATTAAGAATGAAATAGAATAGACAAGAGAGCAGTAGGAATTCAGAAAAATGTGTTGTCTTTTTTGGAAGACGCTTGAAAGTCCGCCCCCTCCAATAATTTCAAGAATGTGCGCCCCTGAATCAATCACATTTTTTCATATAAACATCGCCGGGTGTTTAGTACACTCTTTTCCTTCAGACTACATTCACTCATATAAAACTTTCCAACCTTTTTTTTCAGTTATCTCTATTAATCAAATATTCTTTCATCAATTCCTGTAATGTGTCTGATAGACTACTTCATTTTCAATTGAAAAGCCTATTCGCCCCCTAACAATTTTGGATTTTATAAACAAGTGTATATGCGATATGCAAATTTAATTAAAATATCTTCGCTGGAAGTATAGTATTTAAATTTCACCAATTTTGTAAAAAAAATATAAAGTAGCCTTATGAATTTACGCGTTGAATACACTCTATTTTAAAGGATTGCTTGAATATTTGGTCTCCCGTGGTATTTCCAGACCACTAATTTTGAAAATTGCAAAAGAAATTCGCGCCCCAATAATTTTGAGGATGTGCGCCCAGACTAGAAGCAACTACAAAGGGGTATGTCATCTTTCATGTAGATTCTTTTTTAAAGCAACATGGACCGGAATGGGAAAACTTAAAATGATGCACAACTGATGGGGCACCAGCTATGTTGGGACACAAATCTGCTTTTAAAGCTCGTGTCATGAAAGTGGCATTCATCGATTTGCTTTGTCTTGTAAGGTTCTTCCTGTCGAATTAGCGAATGTATTATCCCTGGTTGTTAAAATAGACAATCATGTTAAAGGAAGCGCTCTGGATAGTCGCTTGTTCAAACTTTTTTCGAAGAATATGGTGCTCAACACAATCTACTCCTGTACCACACTGCGGTACATTGGCTTTCCAAAGGAAATGTCACAAAACGTGTTTATAAACTTCGTAAAGAATTGATTGAGTTTTTTCAAAATAGCCAACATTCTGTCACTTCTTTAAAAGAGTCTTGCTTCGTTCAACTTGCTTACCTTATTGATATATTTGATGCTCTAAATATGCTGAACCCTTTCCAAGGAAAAGAGAACAGTTTTGCGAGTTCATACCTAAACTGAAAGCATTTCGTGCTAAGTTGGAAATGTGGAGAATAAATATCCAGTCAAATATTTTTTTCAATGTTCAGTACACTAACGGAATTTTAAATTAAAACCCATAATTTGAAACTGTTACCATTAAAATGTTAGCTACAGAAGATCTGATGAAACTTAAAGACGAAACTGATGGCTATTTTCCAAATCTTAACGAAGTTGAAGTTTCGTATCTGAGAAATCCCTTTACTCCAAATGCTCAGCTGTTAAATGCTTGGACGGGTATGCAAGAAAAGTTGATAGAGTAGCAGCTTTGAGGTGATACAACACGTGATATTTACTCGGAAAAAAATTTATCTGATTTTTAGTAAATAACCATACAAAAAAAGAAGCTCAACCATCTCATTAGCTTAGTATTTTTAGTTTTGTTTATCAGTGAACAAATATCTTTTTTATCTACGACGCTTATTATTATTGCGCTGTTGTACCATTATGCATGCTGTATCAAATTTATATATTAAAAAGCATAAAAAATTTCTTATCATTTTTTATTTTGGATTTGAAAATTTAAAGGGTGCACAAATTTTTTTAGCTGCGCTAGACGTGTTTTAAATAAGCCCTTTAAAGATCATATGCGAGAGCAATGGAATCAATGGTTTAGCAGTGCAGAAAATTCATTTACAAAATCCGGTTATATGCGTCCTCCTTCACTTTATACTCTTTCGAATTTGTTGGAAAAGCATGGAATAATTTAGAACCTTCGATGATTGAATATTCTTTCAAGAAATGCTGTATTTCGAATGCAATGGATGGCACCGAGGACACTCTCATTTGGGAAAATGATGAAGACTACACAATTAATGTTACACTATCGGATGAAGAGGGCTCATAAGATGACTTTTTAACCGAGGTGGATAAAGAGCTCGTAAATGAAGTAGACTTTGAGGAAGATGATTTTGCTGGACTTGATGAATACAATTTTTAATTAAAACTTTTTCTTGTTTTGACGAATCTATTTTATTACCTAGCTAGCCTTTTTATTACTTTTCAATGTATTTTATTATATTTATACGTAAAATATTTTTTCTTTTGAATAAACAACTGCCAAAAGATTTTTCCTCTCCAAGTTTGTATATTTTAAATAGGGGGGGGGGGGCATCATTTCTATTTTCACATTATCCTGTGTGAATTCCGAATATATCAGAAGAAATGACGCGCCAGCTAGAGACAGTTTTCACGTATCCGAACAATTTCAATATAAACTCTTTGTGTAAATATTTAAAATCAAATATTTTTATCGCAAAGGGAGCCAATTATTACTTCACTTGTTCTTCTATGCCATCAGTGCAAACCCAATCCACCTGAAAACATAAAAATACCCTATTGTAAAGTATGCAAATTCAATGGGTATATAAGCGCACCCACTTCTACACCACTTTATTCAGTGTGTATTTTAAACCTTTTTAGTAAAAAATACTAAAGTTTAGAAACTTTCAACTATACTGTCTCTTCTATGCCAGAGAGGGCTTTTAAGGCCGACCCGTAACAACCTTTGACTCCAATGATAGTTAATTGGAATGAACTGAATCACATAAAGATAAATCATCCCTAATGTATCATATGGAGAAAGCTCACACCTTGAAAAAAAATTAATTTTAATTACTTTCAAAGAATATTGTCCTGAAAAGTAAGTTTATTCAAAGAAACAAGTTTGTCACATCCAAACATTGCAAGAATTGATGATATATCTAAAAATTGCAATCTCATTTATTTAAATGTGTACACTACAGTTTAGCTCTGGATGAAAAAGTCTTGATCAAAGTGATACTGCACAATTATTTATATTTATCATAGGAATTTTACTAGATTTATGGTAAAACCCTTAGGTAAAACAACAGGAAAAAATGTATTGGAAGAAGAAAATAAACGCTTAACTAAGTTTAATGTTGATACAAAAAAATCTTTTTCAGATGGAGCTCCTGCAATGAAAATGGTAAAGATATACTTAGTTATCAACAGCATGGAAGATTGACCCCTTGAAATTTGTTTTAGATCGCGAGTATCAAATCACCGAGAATTCAAAGCAAATTTAGAAAATAATTGGCAGTGAGTATGAAAATGTGATTTATTTCTCAAAGATCAGGTGGCTGAGTAGAGAATCGACTTTAATGAGGTTGCCGTCGAAATAAAAAGTTTTATGCAAAGTAAAAAACAAAACATAGACTTCTTGGAAAAAGAAAAGTGGTTGAATGACAGCCTTTTTCAGACATTACAGAAATGTTAGCAAATCTTAACATACATTTACAAGAAAGAAATCAATTACGCTCTTCGATGCTTGAAAGAATAACAAAAATGAATCTTTTTATCACACAATTGAAAGCTGGAGAACGCGTACCCTTCCAAAGTTTATCCAAGAGAAAGGAAGAAAATAATGTTAATTTAGAAAAATACATTGAAAGTTGTGAAATTCTACTTAAAGATTTCGACAAGATTTTCTGATTTCAAAAAAAGTAAAAATTGAATTCAATTTGTTTGATGACCCTTTCTTCGTTAATTATCCTGAAGTATCAAGTAAGAAAAAATTAGAATTGATTGATCTTCAAAGTAAAGAATACCTCAAAACTTTACATAGTGAAGAGTTCTTCATAACTTTTACAAAAAACTCAACACTTTCAATGAATTTGGACAAATTTGCAATTGAGCTAATAAAATTTAATGTATTTGGCGAAGGACATGTTGCTGTGAACAATTGTTATCCTATCTATGAAAAAAATCACAACTTCCGAAAAAACTCGACTGGATGACTCACATCTTACAAGCATTTTTAGAATACAAATTACAAACATTGAGACAAATATAGATGAAATTTAAAAAAACAAAAATGTCAAAAATCTATTAAAAGTTTTTTCTTTTTTAAAACCTAAGCATAGGTATGCGGTCCAGTAATGATCCTCAAAGTCCCACCAATAAAAATCCCTGCTTTAAACCAGTATATTCGATATTAACAAAAAATGTACCCTCAAATCGGCGAAAGGCAGCTAAGTAAATGAAGTAATGAAATAGTGACTCACCTATCACAGAAATGATGTCGTCCTTTTTAAATGAAACTTCATCTGCTTCTTTCGCTTCAAAGTCATACAACGCTTTAACTTTTAGAGCCTAAAAAGTTTCATGCAAGTGATAACTTGTACGAACGAACGAACTTGCATCTTTAAATGAGTAAGGGTATTAAATGATATTTAATGAGAACATCGACGATAAAAGGAAATCGGTTAACGAAAGCGACATAGAAAGAATCTAAGGGTTCTGTTAAGTTTCCGTGCTCGCAACAAGCAGTGGTATCAGGATTCGGGAATCGTATTCAAAAAATAGAAACGACTCCTTATAAATAAAAAGCCCCCATAATGAAAATTAGTAGGCACTGTTTTTTTCTTTTTGTGAATATTTTCCCTTCAACAAAGGTTAGTTAGCATTAGTGACTTTAATTTTGTTTCAAAAGAATTAACAACCTTTGGACACAAAAGGTTGGAACATCTACCTTCTGAAGATGCAAATCTGGATAATTTCTCTGTTTGTAAGTTCGGTGACCACAGCTGTTTTTGGTTGGGCCAGACATTCATCCCACTCCCTTTTTAGCCTCGCTAATTCTTTTGGAATTAACATCATCAATATCGAAGAAGCATACACATCAAACATCTCGGACACGAGGCTATTAATCTCCTTACACGGATCTTCAACACAGCTATAAACAAAAATATAATCCCACATATATGAAAAACAATCCCTAAACCACACAAAACAAAAACTTTAGCTCTTTTTACAGACCAATTTCTCTCCTATCACCTGCAGCCAAAACTTTAGAAAAAATTTAGTGATTCTCGGTGATGAGTTGTGTCTATTGTTTGTGAGTTGGGGTCGAATGTGATGCTTACGATTTTTGAGTGTGTGTTAGTGTCTTTAGTGTTGTTGATTTTATGTAGAGTTTTGCGTTGTCTTTACAATTATATTGTGTAAAGAGTATCACTTGTGACTTTGTACCAAAAAATACTAGCCCGACCATGGGAGCGGCTAGTATACAAGATTAGTTTTAAGCATTATGGTTAGGTACATGCAAAAACAAAATATAACATTTGAGTGTAGAAGAGAAAGAAATCCTTAATAAATAGATTTTCGAATGCATTTTTGAAAGGTCTTGATTGATTTTGAAACAAGATAAACATCACTGAATTGAGCATACTTGAAAATAGGAATATATTTGTAAAAATCTATTTATTTGCAAAACTTGGGAATTTATAGGAAATCGCCATTTTTAAATCGCTTTTTGACAGGTTTTGATTGATTTTCAAAATCACAATTGAATTAAAAAATGGGAATATATGTGTAAAATCTATTTATTTTCAAAATTCGACAATTTAAGAAAAATTTACATTTTTAAATCGCTTTTTGACAGGTTTTGAATGATTTTCAAACGAAATAAAGATGAGAATGGAATTGAATATATTTGAAAATGGGTATATATGTGATAAAATTATTTTAAATATCTTTGATAAAAAAATTCAATTTTGATATCAGTAGTTATTCTAAATTACTTTTTAAATTACTTTAATTGAGGCTTTTATTGACAGGTTTTGAATGATTTTCAAACGAAATAAAGATGAGAATGGAATCGAATATATTTGAAAATGGGTATATATGTGATAAAATTATTTTAAATATCTTTGATAAAAAAATTCAATTTTGAGATCAGTAGTTATTCTAAATTACTTTTTTTCACAATTTCGATTGAAAAAATATGATCACCATTGAATTCACAATATGAAAATTGGGTACGTTCTGCCAGTCACATCTGGCATTTTTCAAATAAGAAATACTGTCTAATTTTATATTGTACAATTCTATAACTTAATAAAGCATACATTTATTTTTTCAGGGTTTTCAGATAAATCGATGAAAGATATTTCGTCATAAATGGCTTAAAATAAAATTCTGTTAATACCGTAAACACTCGTGTTTAATGCGCTAAAGTGGATAATCCGCTTTCCAATATGGTTCTAGGTAAATTCCCCCGCGGTTAGTTGCATTACGGGGAATACTGGAATATTACCGTGACTTAGTTGTTTGCAACAACTATACTTTTATATCTTCATAAAATTGATCCAAAAGCACATATGAATGCGCCCGTCCACTAGCTATACTTTTTATATATTTATTTGATGAAACATATAATACGAAAAGTGTGTATAAAACAAATGTATATATTTTTTAAACATAAAAACATATGTCACTTTTTTTTGGTTTCGTAAGATTTTCCTATCATTCTCAACCACTTGTGGAACAAATATAGTCAGACGCTAATTTGAATACTCTTTCTGCACTATCATCATTAATCACGCAAATATTAGAAACAGCTTTACGTGCAAACAAAAGATAAATTGTCTTCCCACTTTTCAACTTTTAAAGATAAAAAGTTTTCGTCCAAATTCAAAAGCTTGAAGAAAGACCAAGAAGACTTTCCTATCAATTGGTGAATTTTTACTACCCTACTGAATTTTTCCTTTTTGGGGAACAAAGACTTTCCATATCCTGCTCCATGCCTTTTACCAAAATTATAGTCTTTTTCAAAAGATTTCAAACTTTCTACAATTTTTTTCTTTTGCATGATATCAACTTTTTCACTGAAAACGCGATATCGGTATCATTTCTTCACTAAGGTACCAAAGATGATTTATGAAAACTTTTTTTGCAGATAGATACATATCGTTTGTTTCTCCAATGAAAGAATTTATCAGCATCAAGTCGTTCAAAACTGTATCTTCAGCGATGTCATTTGTGAACCACCAAAGCAAATAAGTAAAAATACAAAAGTTAACAAAACATGTCATTTTTTCTAATTGACTTGATGACAAAAATTCTTCTTTAACTCCTGTAAAAATTTTTTTCAGCATTTCAAACACTAAATAATTATTACCATCCATCTTGCTTTGTTAATAGAACCTGGTACTCTGAATTTAACAAAACTTTTTTCACCATCAAGATACATTAGGCTTAAAAGAAGAAGCTCTTTGTAGTTGTTTCTAACAATTTCTTCATCAACATATCTTTTAAAAAATCAATGAGTCTACGTTTATCTTTACTTCCTTCATAAAAAGTTTAGTTGCATTGTTCGTTTGAAGACAAAACGTTAAGTTTTTTTCTGAATTTATTAGAGATCATATTTCGGTCCAGACGTGCCATAAATTTTTGTTACTTCCCATATTTTTTTCAAAATAATTTCACCAATATGGTGTCTGCAAGGATACCAGAGAAGTGAAGTTTCAAGTTTATTCTGAATGCAAACGCATGTTGCAGATAAACGTCCAGTGTTAAGACTTGTGGTATCAAAATCCATTGTTTTGACAAATTCCTTACAACCCCATTTTTCAAGCAAATCTACAGAAGCACTTGAAAGCACTTCTCCTCCTTTGTTTTTCCCATAAGAAGTTATCAAGGGCACACCAAAGTAACTTAACCATGTCTATGTTCGAAACAACGATATGCATTCGCTCTTCGTAATGGAACTTACTTTTCAATTTAGGTATTCAATTTTCCATAGGGCAAATTCAAAAACATTTTTGGTTCCACGACTTTTTTATATTGTTGACTGTTTCTTTTACAACTTTAACTTTATATTTATAAGCTTGAGAAAGATGTAGATTTATTTTACTAAAGTCACCTTGGCAAACTTCAATGAAAGATTGGAGAATTGTAGCAGATGTTGTTGGTGAAACATTGTTTCTAACTAATCTAGAAACTACGTTTTCTCTTTTCAAAATATCATAAGGTACAAAAATACTTGTTTAGTTTTTTTACATCTTTTGTGCGATTTTCTGTTTAAAATATTTGTGTTTTCTTCTAAACTTTCTTTATCATCACTTTCTGAATGCTTTTTTTCGACAATAGTTTATATTTTCTTTGGAGTATAAACTTTTTATCTTTTCTTTCTTTTTTCAAACAAAGAAAACCCTTTACCATCTACATTACAATAAGAAGCGTTTTTTCTACAATCTATCATTTTTTACAAGAAAAGAGTATCCGCATTGATTTCTTCTTTTTCAAAAGCAGTTTTCCCCCTTTTCATTTTCTCTAAAACATTTCTCTGCCAAAAAGGCATTGTTTTGTCTAACTTACATTTGAATTCTTCAATCTTTTTACTTTTCTGTTGCTCTCCAACTTTAAATTTCTCATTTTGTTATACTCAGATGAAAGTAGTAAAACTTTTTGGTAAATTTTGCTCTCTACAATTGTAGGTATATTTGCTTTCTAGTAGTGTGACTGTTTATACAATATTCTTCTGAACTTTTCCATGAAACTAAGAAAACATAGCAAAACTTGTTAGAAAGTTGGGAGTCTACAGCCCTTGATGTTGAGATGAACAGATTCAGGAATCTCACCTCAATAAGCAGTAATCATTGTTAGAACTTCTTGTATTCATGATTTTAAAAAACCTAAACAGTGTACAAATCGACATTTATTTGATCGTATTATAAATGTTTTGATTGTATTAAATTCATTTGAATATAAGGCATGCTTTGAAAATGTTCGGGTATCAGCAACAGTATAGTGTGTGTGTGTGTGTGTATGTATGTATGTGTGTGTGTGTGTGTGTGACTATCATTGAAGCTTAGTTGTTGCAAACAACTAAGTCACGGTAATATTCCAATATTTCCCGTAATGCAACTTACCACATAGTGGAATTTACCGACCACTCCCAATATATAGATAGGCTATTGTTTTCAGAAACATACCAGGTATACTAAGGATAATCCACCATGTAACTTTAGGAGCATTGACCCTCACTAATTTTACATAATGCACAGCGAAGAAATCGTTAATTATGATAAAAAAGAGATAAATACAATATTTGTTATATAATAATGATACAAGTTTAATATAATTATATACAATATTTATACAAGACAAATAGAAGGGATAAAATCTAATGGTTTTCAAGGGACTCAATTAATTCTAAAGTGCGGATTAAACGCGCGTGTTTACGGTATTAAAAAATTAAAATGATTTAGTTACTTACTTAGTTTAATTCAATATAATAATACTGCCAAAATGTTCTGCTGCAAATTTTCCTAGAACTCTTTCCTACCAAGTACCTCATTTTTCTGAAGTAAGAGTAACTCACGTAAAAACTATTTGTTATGAGTTAAACATGCCCATGTAATTTCAAGGCGGTGAAAAGCCGTTCGTTCCACCAATAATTATGAATTTTCCAATTTTATATCATTAAGACTTGTTTGGCTAGTGAGTAGACGTTCCATATTACTTTACCTGTTTTACGCTTGTAGACGCAAATTCATTTTAAATAAAATTTACAAAATTATAAAAAAAAAGTTTGCCCCCCCCCCCCCTAATAATTTTAAGGAGGCGTCCCTGATCTAAATAAAATATAGCTGCATCTTCCTACATTCAGAGGTAGAGTAGAAAAAGTTCAAGACAAAAAGATCCTTCGATTTGTGGCCATCCTACCCGTATAAATGGCACTATTATATTTCAAATTATAATTAATTAATACAATTTTTAAAAATGGCGATGTATTTCTAAAGTTTCTGAATTATTGCTGAACCTAAAGATTACTCATTGGAAATTAAGTCACTTTATTTTTTTATTTAACTTTATATAATTATATAACCACATAGAAGGTATCACTATGGAGGCATTTTTATGTATTCTCCATTGTGAAATAACTCACACAAAGTAATCGATAAATTTTTTTGGATAGTACTCTAATCAAGACTATTAAGCACCTCTATTTTTTTGAAGAGATCATTATAGCCTCGATTCATAGTCCTTTAAACTCATTTTTTCTAATTTAAGAAAGTTTTTTGATATTATTTACATTGAAAAATGTCACTCAATAATTTTATTTGTGTCCACTTTTTTTGTTTCAAATAAAAACCGAAATAAATTTCGCGATTTTACATTGTTCTTTTTCCACCTTCAAATATTAAAATATTTACTGTACTATTGAGGGTTAAAAAATAATGATTTAAATGATCAAAAACATTATTTAAGCGATCATAATAATGTTTTATAATTATAAATAAAATAAATTTATAGACAAAAACTGATAATTAAAATAATAATATATAAATGAGCTACACATAAAACTCTAATGATATTAAAAACTTTAATGAGAGAGAAAATTGAAATTTTTAAAAAGTGTAAGGTAAGGTTGTTTCAAAAAAAATTAAAATTAAAATCCAATCAAAAGGTTTTACTTCTTAACAACAACCCCAGATTTTACTTTGCAAAAAGCAAATTCGTCTGGGTTTATAAGGATTTTTAATAAAAACGTTTTGCCTTACATTATATATCGCTTATATGTCGTTGTTATATCATGTTCTATTTCAAGATATTTTCTAATTTTACAATACACCCTAATCCTCTTGATTTTAGAAAAAGGAGAAGGAAATGTGATATAAAACTACCTCAGCCTGTTAACGACCAGAATAAGTCAGACGATATCTAATGTAAAGCAGACGATTTTTTTAAAAATAAATTCATAAACGTAGACGATTTTATCTTTTAAAAGTCAACTATGCTGGTTAACACGTTAAAATTAAGAAATCGTCGAGGACATTTTAAATAACGATGAAATGAAACGAGTTAAGACCAGGAAATCATTTGAATTATTTAAAAGTTAGATTGTTGGGATCAAATAAGTTTACTCTGTGTAACAAGGTCTGTTCTTTCAGAGTTATGGTTAAGGAAAATGCATACATCGCAGTCTTTGAGCAAGACGTACTGTGTTCGAGAAATGGAGTTGGATCTGTGGTAGTCAACGAGTTCATTGATTGAGCTGAAACGCTTTGCCCACAGAAAGTAAGTTCCTTTTTGGTCGCGAAGCACCTTGAAGTGCTGCACCTTGTTTGCAAAGCATGATGGCGTAGTCTGGGCTTTTGCGGACGTTGCTTCGCTGTTATTATTCGCTGTAGAATTGGCACAAGCGCTTTCATCGTCACCGCAAACCCTTCAACAGAAAACAAGCTACACATCATCTGAGAATGTTTTCAGTTTGAAGGAAAAATGACTCAAAAAGCCAGATCTCTATTAAGGCCATATGAAAGCAAGAAATAGAATGCAGTTAAGCCACAAGAGCATGAAAAGTGTCTGTTTTAATTATATAAATTTTAACCCATTTAAGACCAAGCAAAGCAGACGATATCTAAAAAAACGCAGACGATTTATATTCAAAGTCATTGAAAAAAGCAGACGAAGATGAAATTACTTATGTTCCAAAATAGGAACATTGGTCCTAAATGGGTTAAAACAGAAGCGAACGATTAGTCATTTAACCCTTTTAGCACCCAAATTTTAAGACTAATCGCCTACTTTCTTTTTCAATGAAATTTTATACATTTAAAGCAGACGATTTTCACGCTCTTGTGGCTTAACTGCATTCTATTTCTTGCTTTTGTTTTGATTGAAGACACAAAAGAAAATATGTTGTTGTTGTTGTTAGCGCCTAATTTACACTATCTCGTTATTAGTGTAATCTATCAGTTCAAGAAAAAAGAAAACAATTTCTTTTGGAACTGAGAGAGTATATCCATCGCTTGAAAATACTCACAGGAAAAAATATAGAATTTTTGTTACACTTTCGATGCAGTAGAAATGAGTAAGTGTATTTTCAGACAACTGACTTTATGTGCGGGCTTCTACTTATTGCTTTGTTATTTAAATATATAAGTTTTAAATTCAAGCCTCAGTCAGATAGTTTCCCCACTTAACAAGTAAGTTAACTACCTCGAATGGTTTGGACCATAAATGAATGGGTTTAAGTGTTTTATTGATGTGTGAGCAGTTGAAGAGGTGGTGTGCGTTGTGTATGTGTTGATTGCAAAGTGGACAGCGCGGATTCGTATATGTTTTTGGATCAATTTTATAAAGATTAGCTCTAATTTTTGCAAGTGTGTGCCTTGTTTTGATGGGCAGTGTTTGTTCTGATGTATCAATTTTGGTGGACAAATGTTAATGACTTTATTAGGTTTAAGAGTAAAAAGATAGCTTGTGTATGAATTATTTAAATTTACCTTTCTTTGATTTTGATTATATTCTTTATTTTGACAAATGTTAAAAAGAATGAGGTTATCATTATCATCAAATATCGTATTTTTATGTGTTTTTGTAGCGTGGTAAAAATGATTTAGTGGGTGTTAGCAGCCTTTCCTATCAAGTTAGATGCGTGTACCTACATCAATGTGTTCTTTGATAGGCAGTATAAAAGTTTCTATGCGAAGATGTTGTATGTTGGTTAGTATCTAAAGTGTTGCCTGTTGCTAAGCGTAGTGCTCTGTTTTGTAGAGTTAGTAATTTCGCTATGTTAGATTGGGATATTGCCGGCCCCATATTGTAGATCGTATTCTAATATAGGTCGTGTAATAATTTTATATGTATTGGTGAGGACATCTCTGTGTTTGCCACATTCTGTGCCGGCTTGAATAATGTTAATTGTTTTATTTGCTTTTTCTTGTGTTTGTTGTATGTGAGCTTAGGGTCAAATATGATACCAAGAATTTTTGGGTGTTTATTTGTGCTTAATAAACTTTTATCTATTGTAAGGCTAAGTTTTGTGTGAATGGAGTTGACTGTGATTTGTCGGTGTTAAGTACTAATCTTTGGACCATTTGTGTATAATGTTAAAATAAGTTTGCATGCTTCTTTAGCCATTTTAATGCTTGAGTTTGTTGATGTTATGGTAATGGCATCAGCGTATGTAATTAAACTGACTGGATCGTTGGGTGGTGTCGGTAGATCTGACATAGATGTTAAAAAGTATAGGGAAGAGTGAGCTACCTTGTGGTACTCCAGAATATGGATGTTTTGTGTGATTTACTGTTATAGTATTTTGTGTATGAGTACCTCCAACATATATATTTCGCCAAAAATTTAATGAATTGTGGGTTAATAGTTGTACTGTTTATAAGGGAATCAATGTTAATTGTGTTAAACGCTGCAGTTAGATCTAGTGTTGTGTTAATTGTAAGTTAAAAGGTTCTTTTGTGATTAAATCCGTTAATAATAATGTTCTGTAGTGTCTATAGTGCAGTGGTGGTAAAATGAACTTTTTTAAAACCATATTGATGTTTAATATATGGTATGTCAGTTTGTGTGTTTTTAAGAATAACTTTTTCTAGTAATTTTGCGATTGGTGGAAGTAAGGAAATAGGGTTTATGTTTTTATCTTTGCCCAGCTTTAAGATTGGCATTATTAGTTTTCCATGTGGAATTATGTTAGTATTAACTGTCAAATTAAAAATACGTGTTAAAAAAGTATCATAATTGGACCTGAGATGTATGCTTGTTATGTTGTCGGTTCCTAGGGCTTTGCTGTTTTATTAGTGCCGCGGAAAATACGTCGTTTTCGTTTATGCTTGTGTGCTTTTGGCAGTTGATTTAATAATTTATTCGATGTTTTGTGAGTCTTATTTGTTTGTTTTAGTTTTCGTTTTTCTATTGAAATAAATGTTTCGATTATTGTCTGTGTATAACTTTTTGTTCTGTAAATTTTTGATGCTGTTCCAATATGTTTGGGTCAGTTTTGTGCAACCAGTTAAATGAAATATGTTTTTGCCAGAAGGTTAATATGTCTTGTAATTGTATGTAATTGTGTTAATATGAAAGAAAATATTCTTTCGCCTACTGGATTACTTATGGGAGATATCAAGCAAGAGCAAAAGTAGCAAGCTCTTTAAAAGCCGAATTCTGAGACACGCCAATCCAAAATTGTTTACCGTCTTCTTGACTTCTATCTTTTCTGAATGGAATTTCTTCTTTCCAATCAACAAATAGCAATTTCCAATATTGTTCTTAAACAATGTTGTTATTATTATCATTTAAAAGATGTAAAAACAGCAAATCTTTAAACAAAGGTCTTGAAATCTGGTTCTAAATATTCATAGGATTAACTTTTTGATAAATTTAACAAAGCATCTTTTGTTGAAGGAAGCGTAGATGTAACTTGTTTTAAAGCTTTTTCCAATACGCATTTTTCTTTAATCATCTCCACTTCTAAATGGCTTCATTTTAATTCATTGCAGCCTTTTTACACCAAAGTCAACATCATATATATGTTTTTTTTATTACCATCAGAACGATACAATCTTTCCGTAAGGCTTCTATAGAAGTTGTTGCCATAATTCATACGGATAAGCTTTTGTTTGCTGAAAAAAGCTGTTCAATTTTTCGAATTTTTGTACAAGAAAAACAGTACCAAAAAACGGGTAATTTTTTGTGTCCAACATCATTTCTCTGAAAATTTTGCTTTATATTTTGTGTCAAAATTTGACTCGGCCGTAAAATATGCTGTTAATTGATCTAAGTTAGTCAAAATGTTAAACATGATTCTAAGAAGAAGCAATCGAGAGTAGTAAACAATTTTTCAAAAGGAAGTGAAGCAGTTCGTGTTGGCTCGATTTCTGTACTAGCGTTAATGGCCTTAAACAATTCTCTGTATGCCTCTCTTCTGAATGCACTATGGCAAAAGCACTGCGGTATTTCTGAAAGTAAAAATCCAATATTTGATGGAAGTTTGGAAAATGCGTGTTAATCGAAAGTGCCAAAGAATGACTAACACATTTGAGTTGTACGCAAAAATGAGAAACAGATCATACAGAGTTGTTGCACAACCCACCATGTTTGAAGCTCCGTCTGATGCAAAACCAACAAAATTAGAAAGATTTTGAGCCCATTTCTTGATATCTTTGTTAATCAAATTGAATAGATTTCCTCCTTTAGTTTCTTGAACAAAAATCAGACCCAAAAATTCTGTTAATTTTCTTCTGTTTACTACTGAAAATCGAACTAAAACACATAGATATTTTTGTGTAAAAATATCTGTAGATCCATCTTATATTAGAGCATATTTAGTATTGTGAAAATAATCTACACGTTTGAATATCAATGAAGGTGAAATAACGTTCTTGAAAGCATTTACATTTCTTTATATGTAAATTTATATGTCCTAATGTACTATCTTCTCCATATGCAGTTATAATTTCACTCAAGCGATCAATTATAAGAATTGCAGAATGATTAGTCCATACTTACAGCAATTTGAAGCTCGGCTTTTTTAACTTCATTGTTATTCAGCCTGGGTATGGTTTTTACATTGAGTGTTGTTTGATGTTGAGATGGTATTTTTCTTTTGTTTTTCGGATTTTTCAAGGTTCGAGAGATTACTGATTCTTGGTAAAATTGTTCAGCGACAAAATCTACAGAATGCAGACTCCGATCCATCTTCAGCTTTTTTGCACGATAAATATGTTTTCCCCAACTTTTAGTGTAAGGTGGGTTTCATTTTTTCAAGACATAATTAATGTTAGAAAAAAAATTAAACTAAAAAAATAAAAGATATTTTATAAAAATATCATTTAGTGTATAATTTTATATTTAGTTAAGGTAAATGAAAAATTTTAAATAAACAAATAAAATAAAAAAACATTTTTTTAAAAATAAGCATATTGAAAAAGGCGGAACATAACTAAATAAGCCAACCAAAATTGTAAAAAGCCTGATTTTAGTTAAACCTGGTAACTCTGGTGTTACGCCGGTGCTCAAAAAGTTAAAAATTTCGTTCTCAATCGCTTTTAAGTATTTTCTTTTGTATGTAGGACGTGCAAATATCCAAATATCTTACTTGACCGAGAGAGAATGATCTCCAGGAGAACTTTCACTAAGTCGAACTAAAAAGGCACCAACTTGAGATTGATTTGCTATATACTCTTCAGCCTGACTTCTACTGATTTTTCCTTTGTACCAGCTAAAATGAAGTATGCAAATGTATTCAATTACAAAACAAAAAATAAACAGGAGCAATAGGATAGCAGAATCTGAGTTAACTCCTCTAGGCAAAATAGATGACGAGTGAGCCACAAAACAAAGACTTTAAGTTATATGAAGATTGATTCTAAAGAAAAATGTCCGAAAAGCAAGGCTTGTAAGAGTTAGGGAGTTTTTTATATTAAATTCTTGTGGTCTGCTTTTGGGGTTCAAAGCGCTTAATTTCCATGCTATTTAATCTTTATATACGGAAATAATACAAAAGAGGCGAAGAGTTTTGTAGATATAACCGTAACCCATAAATCTTTGGATTTTTGCACCATGAAGAATTTTTGAAATGAAAAAAACACATGTAATAATATTTCTTTAAAATTGTAAAGCAAAAATACATAAAAATTAATATACCAAAAGTTTAGATAAATATATTTTTTTCTAATAGAGTATTGACATTTTTATCGTTAATCAGTATTTTAGGTTCTAGATGACGTTAAATTTTTCTAAATAAGTTACCTTGTATGTAACTTTATGTGATTTTATACATTTTATAAGCTCATTTTTTTCTGAGCTTTATACAGGATAGAATATTTTGAGTTAATTTTATTGTAAGAAAAAATGTAAAACTTTTTATACCGATGTTCAAGTAACAACAACCTACAAAAATATATAAAATTTTTGCATTTTATATATGAAAAAATAGCACCAATAGATAGCTAGTGAAACTCAGATAATTTACATAAAGGTTTCAACTTGGGTCATATTTTTAAAAATCAACTGGAGTAAAAAGCCTGATAGTGTTTTGCTAAGGTTAATGGGAATGATTTTTTAATGGGTTTAGTGCTAAAAAATTGCAAGTTAATGCAGAAATATCAAACCGAAAATTATAATTTGAAACATAACTTGTTATCATGTTATCGCTTAGGAATGAATTCGAACCTCGGCGATTTACAAAAGAGAATCCTGTTTGCAGTGAGTTTCAAAACAAAATAGCACATCAGGAATAAGTCAAAATGCGAAAATTTAGTTTGTGAGTTATTGCAAAGTTTTACATTCAAAATTTTCCTAAAAGTATTTAAATTATTAATTTTGAAATAAAATTTTGACGCCATCTAAAATTTTTGGTTCGAAAAATTAAAAAGGACATATTTTTGTAATTAAGAGTATACATGCGTAGATTTTATAAAATTTTCATGGAAATACGGTGAATCATGAAATATTGAACGTCCATATAATTGTACTTGTATAATGAATGCGTCAAAAAGCACTGACTTGGTGAAACAAAAAAAGTTATTTCAATTATTATAAATATTAATCTTTATTCTTTGAATAAACAACGATGGAATCTTAAAAATCTCGCATAATCACCATTTTAAAGGGAAATAAATACCTTTAAAAATCGCGTCAAAGAAACACCACTTTTGCACTCACTCTGATTGAGTTCAAGACATTTCTTAGCGAAAAGTTTAAAATTTTGAGTGCAAAACGTCCAAAACTACGTACGAAATGTCCTGCACTCACTCTGGCTATACTGCATTATCCAAGTACTATAAGACAATTTGGACTCTAATACAAAGTTATGTAGAGGCGGAATTGTAAAGTCGAATTTTTCAAAGGCCGTTATAATAGATACGATGTAAGCGTTTAATTATATTTTGTCACAACAATGCTCAAAATAAGGATACGGAGAACAAAGAAGATGAAGAAGTGCAGTATCGAAACGAATGCGTAGTTGAGGAAGAGCGGGAGCAAGAAAGTGCGATTGTATGCACAAGCGCGCAGAGAAACTTCTAAAGAAAAACGAGCATCCACGTGCATGACCCACTGACACAAATTGCGCTAGCCTGCGTTGTTTACACTCTGCAACAGCATCCATCTCGCTCAACATCGTCAAGTGGTGCGTCAAGTTGTGCTCCCCCAACACAGCAACTGCCGAGATGCACTTACGCGCTCTGTTTAAGCGTGAAAGAAGAGCGAGCTATTCGACATCTGCAACACGGCCACTACCGTAATTATTTATTACTCACGTAATTCAATAAGTGTGCGTCTACAAAGCGTTTATTAAAGTTGTGCATACTTTAGTGAAAAATGTTATATGCGTGAAATTTTCATCACACTGGGAAAGCGAGCTAGTTTTTGTACCTAAAAAAGTTCTAGTATAAAAGATGACACTATGTTTATACTTTAGCCATTGGGTTGTATACGACCTCGAAATAAAAATTTAGAAATCAAAAAAACCATTTTAAAAGTTTGCAATAAAATAGAGGAAAACTTTATAAAAAAATTAAAAATTAAAATAAAATATTTTATGTATTATAAGTGACACAAATCGAAAGCTGTTTCTTCTTTAGACTTTGTTTCAAGGGCTCCTATAAAACCCGTGTGAACCATCGAAGTAAAAAATTGAATCATCATCATGATTCACAAAATTTTATTAAATTTAACTTAAATGCTCAAAAATATTTAATTTCTGAAATCCTTGCGTGTTGAAAATAATTCTTTTTAACAAAAATGCTTTCGAAAAAGGTTTGGCGTTGTATGCGACCCCTGGGTTTTTCTAGTGTTAACCATTTCAGGTGCAATGAGACACGAATGTCCCCCAAATAAAAACTGTCAGCTTTAAGTTAAATAAAAATTAATCGACCTGAATTTTGAAGACTCCTCTACAGGAACAATAACCCAAAATGAATCCTGCTTTTCTTTTTGAATGCATCTTCATATAACTTAAAGCAGACGATTTTTATTTCGTCGATGATAACTCGTGATCCATTGTGACTGAAATGGTTGCTATTTCATGTTGATAAAAGATTAACCCTTTCGTGACCAGAGTATCATATATGATACATAAACAATTTTACCTTCGTCTGCTTTTTCAAATAGTTTTGTATAGGAATCTCCTGCTTTTTAATAAATATCGTCTGATTTTTCTGCTCACAAAAGAGTTAAATAAAATCATGCAAAAGGGTAAAAAAAATTCCATTTTTAAGGAAATTATCAATTTTGCAGAACAATTAAAGGTATTAAAAACTAGATAAAAAATATTTTGAAAGATGTTGAAAACTTTTAACTTTCAGAAAAGTCAAGAATTCCAATAAAGAATAGAATTTTTTAAATGTATTCTTTCATTTTATTCGAATGCCTTTCTTGGCACTATCCAACATTTCTTAATGAAGAATATGAATGGCATGTGATGGATTTAACGAAGAAAGGAACTTGGACTTCAAATATACTAAAGTAATATATCTTGTTGATTAGTCAGTTCACTTAGTTAGTGAGCATATATTGACTAACATATTTAGCATTATTGTATTGTCTACTAAAGAATATTGAGAGCTAAGTAAACATTTTATGGTTAATGGTAGATTAGAATTTGTAGAATTAGAAAATCTTGCTGATATCAAGTTTCATGTGTAAAATATGCAAAAAAAACAAAATATCCAGACAGCTTTAACTATCAAGGTTTTAAATTTGGGATCTGGTGTCGAGGCATTGGTTTAAAGAAAAACAATTTAGCAAGAATTAATAAATAAATAAATATGAGAGAAAATTACTACTATGAAAAGATGGCGTATCGAAAAGAAAATATACTTGATGGGTTTTAATTGAAGGTAGTTGTTTGGAACATAACCTTCCTTCCCATTTAACTCGGCGAGAAACCAATTTGGGTCTTCATGCATGTTTAAAACCTAAAAAAGGCATAGAAAATGTGAATGGAGTAATTGATGATTGTCCGCTCAAAACGGAGACAGACTAAGCAATTTAGAACAGAGGTGGCCGTATATTTGCGCAAGGGGCATTTCTAGGTTAGCCCTTAATATATGAGGTTAAAGATGAGGGCGTGGTGAAATGGGCTAATTTCTTTAAAATCAACCATTATAACAAATGCCAAACACAATCAATATCTTTGAAAACATATTAATTTAGAATAAATATCTTAACAAAATATGTTTAAAATTTGGGCGCGGGTGTGCACTTTTTTTTATTGATTTTAACTTTCAAAAATTGTAAAATAAAATATTGAATTTAAAAAATTGAGCGACGGGTCTGACTAAAAGCGAGAGTTTTAAATTAATGTAATAGAATCAGACGTTAGGAAAAATCCCCTTTTAAATTTGCTGAATATAATTTATTAAGATTTGCATCCAAATATTTATGAAGATTATATGAGATGATTCTTAGTTACTAATCTAGCTTGGTAACATTTCGTTGCTAAAGATTTAAAAAATCATCTTTAGAGCCATGCTATAAAATCTTCACTGCGTTAGAGTATAGCATATCTAGCAATAATAATCTAATATATTTAATACCTCCTATTCATTTCATTGTTTTTTCTTAACCCATTAATGACCAACCTCTAGCATATGAGTTTTGAGCTAATTTATGATAGTTTTATGTAAACAGAACTCAATTACACTATTCATAACATTCTAGAACGTATATATAATTTTTTAGAGCAAAAAAATAAATCATAACCAAAAAGTTATATTGTCGTTAAAGGGAGCATATCATTTTATTGATATGTGCTCCATATATAATATATAAAAGTAAATTGAAAAGAAACTCAAGGGGAAACTTAAAAAAGTAAAATATACACATGTTTATGAACCTGAAAAGTGACTAGTGAAACTGAAAGCTGAGATTGGAAATAATGAAGAGAGCAAATACCAACCTCCAAACCTTAAAACTAAAGATGGAGTATTGTCAGTTTGAAAAAAGAAGAGTGTCTATTTTTTTATTGTAGCAAGAAACAAGATGAAAAAAGATTCAACAAATTTATTAAAAAACTTTATTTTGAATGAAAAGCTGTGAAGCAATGCATATGTAGAGCCACGTTACACTTGGTGCATCTTTTTTTAGTACCTTTTTACAAAACACACATATTTTTTGAGTAGGAAGATTGCCAAAGTCATGGTCTTTTTGATCAAGTCTAATGTCATTGCTAACTTTATTTGTAAAAAAGGAATTTGAATTTTGTTTGCAGAATTTTGCAGAAGATATGTGTTAACAATTTCACGTATGAACCCAAGTTGATCCAGAGGTTTATCTTTATACAGACAACTTTTTTTGTACAAAAACCAAGAATTTTGTAGCGATGCGTGAAATAAAAATCGGAAGAAAGGCCACCACCACTTCTTTAAACGTATGCTCATTTGGTATTGTGTAACATTTTGATTTGATCTGTCCACTCCACCCATCAATTTGTTATATTCTGCTATACCATTTGGTTGTTGTATGTATATAATTTTTTTGTTGAAGAGCACCATCTTTTAATTTTTTTATTGGCTTTACTCCTAGGCAGGTGGATGCAAGATTCACTACGTTATTATCCCTCCAGGTTATAACAATTATTTTAGAACTTGCGTCATAGCGATAATCAAAATTACCTCTTTTTTTTTTAAGTAAGCATTTTTTATTAAGAATTGGACATTTCTGCAACCTATCACTTCTTATTACACCTGTGGCGTGAAATCCCTTCTTTCTTAGAAGTTCGAACAAATGCAAGGAGCAGAAGTAATTATCCATTATCAGGTGGTAATTACTTTGTGGTAAAAAATTAGCGAATTTCATTACCACACTACCTCCTATTCCTAATTCTTTGTTATATACTTCAGATTTACCCGCATATGGTGAAATAGAAATAATGTAGCCATCTGAAGTGCACATTGTCCACGTCTTATACCCGAATCTAATAGGCTTTCCTTTCATAAATTGTTTAGAAGGATGCTTGCCGTAATATTCAATCATGGATTCATCAATACTAATATTTTTCGATTCAGGCATATAACGTAAAAAACGAAGGTTTATTTTGTCATAAAAAGGCTTTATTTTTGCCAACTTATTACCGCATTCTAGGCACTGGTTATCAGCTAAATGAATATAGCTAAGAATTTTCTCAAAGCGATTACGACTAAATGCTTTAGCTATCGCTATGTTATGTATATCGTCTTTTTGCTCCCAAAACATTCTAGTTCTGCAAACTGGGCTGTAACCACTTATCATAAGAACACTTAAAAAAAGCTTCAACTCAGATTTATCCATACTAAAATTTAAATCCCCCTTATCCCTTTTAGCATACAAGATTGTCTGTTGTAGAATAAATTCCATAATTTCATCATCAAAAAAAGCTCAAAATATTTTACTGGGAAAATGAGTTTATATCATCTAGAGAGGCTTGAATGCGGGAATCGTTATTACACAATATACTTTTTATGTCAATTTTTTTCCATTTTCTTGAGTCTGGAGTTCTTTTATCTATCATAGTATCATCTTCATCGCCGCATAACTCCTTCGAACCATCGATATTATTTAAAACCAAACTTGCACTAGCATTCAATTGTTTTCCCGAAAAGTTGTCGATTGAAAGTTCATAATCTTCATCACCACTGTCAACATCGCTTATGTATGAATTTTCTGGAGGACAAATGTAAATTTGAGCAGAAGAAAATTCACTATCAGTCAAAAATGATATGGCTTCATTCACATTCATATTCTGAAACATTTATTAGTATAAAAACTCTCGTTATAACCTTACTACACACGGACATAACACACACACACACACACACACACACACACACACACACACACACACACACACACACACACACACACACACACACACACACACACACACACACACACACACACACACACACACACACACACACACACACACACACACACACACACACACACACACACACACACACACACACACACACACACACACACACACACACACACACACACACACACACACACACACACACACACACACACACACACACACACACACACACACACACACACACACACACACACACACACACACACACACACACACACACACACACACACACACACACACACACACACACACACACACACACACACACACACACACACACACACACACACACACACACACACACACACACACACACACACACACACACACACACACACACACACACACACACACACACACACACACATCATTCTATTCTCTTTTACATAAATACACACACATACATATAGACGAGCAAAAAATTGGTATACTTACGAAAAAAGAAATTAAAAAGAAAATTTAGATTCAGAAATTCAGTGAATGTTTCAGAAAAGTAAAAAGAAATAAAGAAAATTGAAAAAGATCGAGGTAGTCGTAATCGAATACGGATCAAAAGGCAGTGCAGTAATTTTGGCCTTGAAAGATACTTTACGTTTTGTATCACATCAATATTACTGTCGCATTTGGAACTTCAAAATAAAAATTTAAACAATATTCTGTACAAAGAACAAATGATAAACAAACGATAAACTTTTCTTCTAGAAAAACTCCATTACATTATTGTTTACATTGATTATGTGCAATCAAGGTCACATAGTTACTGCGTAAATTTATACGGTAATGAAGCCTGCACTTAAAAATGGTATATTAGGATCTTGTTGTAACGAGTTTTATTGTCGATTGGCCAGATAAAAGTGAACACAGAGATTTTTTCGGAAATTACATAATTGACCTTGATTATGTAGTCTTTTGTGACAATATAACTTAAAAGTTATACTTTATTTTGTTGATTCAAAGAACTCCAAAAATATTTTTTTTTTTAATTCTGAGTTTTAGGTTCTCCTTATTACACTCTAATTTAGTTATAAAGATTGCATCGAGGCTTAATGTCTGCTTTATCGTGCCATAGTTTTGGTACTGGTAAAATAGTAATTATTTTGTAACTGGTTTTCATACTGGAGCTCATTATTTCTATTTTGAAGATATGTGCCCCAATAAATCAACAGGTTTATTTAACAAAACTGTCATTAAGGTCTTTAGATTAAAAAATATATGAAAAAACGTTTTTGTGTTAAGAAATTTTATAGTAAAAAAAACATAACTTTTAAGTTAGGATGTCATTAATGGGTTAACCTAGAATAAAATACAGATAGACTGTGACAATCGGTTTTAATTAAATGTTTATTCAAAAATTGTCTGAATAATCCAATCAACAAGTCAATGGGGTGGATGCATCTGCTTTGTCTAAATCAGTTTGTCTGTGTTTTGGCTAATGCAGCTCTCATATCATTACTCACTTCCAATCTGTTTAGAGATTTGGTTTCGATCGCATGTAGCATGGAAAGTATTTGTTAACACTCATATGTAGTCGCAAATCGAACAACTTTCAGAGCAATCTTTGCAACATCAGCACAGGACTGTCCAGGGCTTCGGAGCCGGAGCTGTAAATTTTTCTTACTAGGGGTGGGAGCCGGAGTCACAAATAACAAAAAAGCGGCTCCCTATGTCTGGCTCAAAGCGTATAATTCGTGATGTATCAAAAGCACAATTGTTACATATATAACCTTGAAATATAAAAATTCTATTTTAGTTAATGTTCATATTCTATTCACAGAGAACAAACCATAAATAAATGATGAAACAGCTTTTCAAATATAAATTATAATACATAAAACGTCGGAGCCGAAGTGGGAGCCATAAAAAAATACTTGCGCCGGAGCAGGATCCACACAATTTTGAGGCGGCTCTGAAGCCCTGGGACTGTCCCATTTCAATGGAAAAATCACTTAGACATTTGACAAAACATGTTTTGTACCCCCTCAATCATTAATCATATCAATAAACTGTTCTTGAATTAAGAAGTGTTCTGAGGCCAGATTACTATCGAGATTATAAATGGACTTTGGATAAATTATAGTTTTTTCAAATTTTTGTGAGTTAGGAAAATAAAAGGAAATTTCTTGGTTAAGATATACACGGTGTTTTATGGCCTCCAGGAAGATACTAGAAAATAGAGTCTAAGAATCCCATAATTCTAGGTTAATTTCAAATGCTGACAATTTTTTATGACAAAGGAGTACTGGATCTCTTTTTCCTGAAGCACAAGGTTAAGAGAATTCATAGATTCAAATATACGAAAACGGACATCAGAAAATTCTACATTCATACCTGCTTTGCTTTGCAGAAATTGGTGAATTTCTTCCCATAGTATCTATGTTGATCATGCTAGAGCACGGTCAGTACACATTCTAAGTGGATGTTCTGGCTTAACATATGTTGTAAACACCTTGTCAAATATTTCTCTTGAAGTGGTTCTACTGCTAAGAATTTTCTAAATCAAAAAATTGTCTACTAGGTGCTTGTCATTATTGTATGTGAACGCAAGACTACGTTAAGTTTGAAGCATCCATTGTTTGATCAAGCTCAATTACAAAAAAAGTTGAAAATCGAATTCCGAACCAATAAAACAAACTTTGATTGTCATCAGACATTTCTCCTATTAGCCTTTTAACGGCATTGTTTGACAGGAAGATATGCTCCAACCTTATAAATTCATGACTTCTTAGCACATTCCATATGATATCTTTGCAGCAAATAATATCAACTGTTCTGTTATGTTGTGGGACTTTTTGACATCCAATTTTTTTTGAAATTTTTCAAATCATACTTAATATTTTGCAAAAACATTCCTTTGCAATTTACGAAGCATGAATTTGTGCAAACGTTCAGCCAATAGTTTTGTTTATCGAATTCGACTGCTTCGCTACCAGCGCAAGCTTCACCTGACACGCTTTAGAAAAGTGGATGCTAACACTTCAGAACACAAAGGACACTTAGTTCCACTTCCCCGCCAGACTTTAGTGCAGTAAAACCAAATTTCAAGTATGTGTCGTTATATTTCAATTTTTTAAGCCATTAAGAAAAATAAAGATTTACATCTATATAAATTAGGCCTGAACAGCAATAAAAAATATTACTCAATTCAAAGACTAACTTATTGATAAAAATGGCAAATGACCGTGCAATATTTTGCGAAAAACGATTGACTCAGTGTCCCCTTCTCGATCCACATAGAACTTCTTCGCGGCACCGTAGACTCCAGTTTGAAAACCAGTGAGGTAAAAGGCAATGATGCAATCAGAATTACAAATAAGGTCATTTAACTTGATAAAAGTAGTCCAGTTATGGTGAGATTGAGAGCTTAGAGTGCATATCGGGTAATAATGTGGTGTTCATTGGACAAAAATTGTTTTATAATAAATTTTAAAAATTATAAAAAAATTCCGTCGCCCCCCCCCCGCCACAAAATTTTGAGGATGTGAGCTTCTGATGTAACTCTACTTTCAACTCTTGTTTCCTCACCATCAATCATCGTATTAGGACATCATCACGACAATAATAATAAAATAATCTTTACAAATAAGCGATATTTTTCATCACATCAGAGGCAGAACTCTTTCTCCATAGAAAGCACACAAACTAAAAACTGCCTTTCAGAAATTTAGCAAATTAAACTAGTTACATGTTGTTTTCGAGGGGATTAGATAATTTAACTAGGAATGCACAGTCTAAATTTGGGTCGAAAGCATTTAGGCACTTGTTGAAGTCTACAAAAACATGGAGACTCCTGTAGAATCAATGAAATTTTGAGAAACAAAAAATACTACTCTTCATAACAGTACTCTCCAATACATTGCTGTTTGGCTCTGCAAAAAAATATTGATAAATATAATCAAAATCCAGGGACATACTCTTACTTCACTCTAGAATTGAAATAAGAAAAGTATTCCCGTAAAGTATGAAAAAAACTAATATACAAAGCTAAAGTTCTAAGTTGATCTTTTTGCATTGAATCAGTCCTGAATTCGTCTCTCTTCCTCTAATATACCCAATACTCCTGTTTTAAATTTTTCAGGTATATTCAAACATTTCTCTCCAGTATCTTTTTTTACTTTTTTCTCTAAACTTTCTTTGCTATGATGTAAAGAAGACAACCAAGCAAGTAAATCTATCTGAATGATATAATATATTTTAGGAATATATATTTTTTAATTCTTCGACATTTTAAATTTTATTCAAGTGGAAGATAGATAAACCTGAGGGCAAAATCTTTCTTTTAAATAATAAAAATACAAACATTGAAAAGTGTGAAACCATTTATAAAACATTATTCAAGGGTAGCGATAGGCGCATCTGATCTAGTGAGAGGGTGTTAATGAAAATCTAAAATTAAAATAATCGTTTTTTCAAGTGTTGACATAGTAATTCCATCGGCAAGGCTTACACTTTCCGATTCTTTTATTAGAACGTCTTTTAGATAATGCCTCTGAATGAAACGTTGAATAAACAACGCTGTTGAGCATTTAAAATTTAATCATGCCCATTTTTGTAGATAAGTTGTGAAATATTTTGTTTAAAGTTGTTTGATGCGTTTTAAATCTGAAACAAAAAAGCTTTGGCTACTTATATGAATCGTTAGAGCATAGAAAATCTTTTAAAAATCAATTTTCAAAACCTTCTCTATAAGGAGCAACACATATCTCTGATAAGATTACGTACTGTTAGTGCGCAAGTTTAGATAAGTATTCAATGGAGCATGCTGGAATGTACTGAATTTCAAAAAATGGATTTATAAGTCATAAGGGTATGAATAATAAACTACGTTCTAACATACTAAGATCACTGGGAAAACTAATTTTTTCATAGGTCAACTTTTTTAAATAACTTAGAAATTTTCTGCCAGTTTTGATTTTTTATATGAGTTATATGAAAAATAGTTCTTGGAAAGACTTAGATAAAATATCGTCAAGATTGAAACATTAATGCTACAAAAGTGAAGGAGAAAATGAAAAATAAAAATTTACGCCTAAAATGCTGTGCTTGGCTTAAATTATCCGGGCCAGTTGTCCCCACCCCACTTCCCTGTTTGGACATGAGCCTCTGAGTATGCGTGAGAGATTTCCTACGTTTAGTGGTAATCAGGGTTGTGGATTTGGAAAAATATTTGGCGAGCCCAACTCCACCTCTTTGTAATTTTTCCACTCCGACTCCCCCTCCACCTCTTTGTAATTTTTGAACATGAAGACGATAATATAAAAGCGGATCAAAATCCATCTTCAAATTTCCACATTCTTGAAGTCAGGGACCAGCATCTACATAGGACAAAATAGAGCTTAGGAGGGCGATGGGAAAAATCAGATTTTTACGAAATCTTGATCACGACTGTGACACTAAAAAATAAAGCTACATTTCTAAAGAGCGAGATGACATGTACCATATTTCAAGGTCGTTTGTAAATGTCAATTTAGATAGTCATTGCAAAATATTTCATCCATTTTCTTCAACAAAATTTATTACAATGTTCTATTGGTTTCACACTAAAAAGAGTGTCTATTAATTTATTTTTTATTCTAACATATATGAATATAACTATTTATGGAATCGGAGTCGCAATAATTATTGACTCCTCCGATTCCACAACCTGATGGTATTGCGATCCAAATTGTTAGGAGTGTGAATGAATCAAAAAGATATCGGTGCTATGCAGTCTAGAAAAAGAAGTAGAAAAAGTTAAAACTTAATACATATTTTCTTTTATATATTTAGCAAGCAAATAATAATTTTATCAAATCAAAGTTTGTGTTATATAAATGAAACTTTTCTACCTCCTTATAAAAACTTCTTAATTTAAATTAGGCAGATAAAAAACTTTCGCAAAAATATTTTTGATTGACAATGGCAAATTTTAATTCAAATGAATTTTTGATTAAATTTTGAATTCATACTCATTTAAAAACAAGCTTAAATTTTCTTTACACAAATTTTTAATCATTTGTTTAACTGTATTTTTGTAAAAAATAAAATGAAATAATGGTGAACTGTGCTTTAGAAAACTAAAATAGGATTGTAAACCGGAAAAATAAAATCGATAATACAAAATAGCTTAGTAAAAAGACACTTTAGAATTAATAAAAGATAGATAATCTAAAAATAAGAGATTTTATAATCGAAATAGAACTAAAAATACTACACACTGTCCTATATTAAATTTATTTATGATCACTAGATGTAAATTTAGATTAAAAAAACCAAATAGTTCATTATATATATAAAAATATCCTGTAATATAAACTAGACTAAATTATGTGTTTAGTTGAGTCTAGAGTTGTTTCCAAATAATCTAAAAATTTAGAAGTTTATTTTAATTATTTTTAATTTATCTACACCATTAGATCAAAATAATTAAAAAAACAATACTTTTATTGTATCTCCTTTTTTAAAACTAATCTCATCTTCGGCTGTTTTATTAAATAAATGAAGAGCTACAGCCTCCATTTTAAAAATAGAAAAGAGGGAAACTAAATTAAAAAATAAATAAATCCAAAAAAAACTTACTAAATCCTAGTTGAGCGTTTTTCTTATAAATACTTAAAATATTAGTTCATTTTTTTGTTAGGTCTTAAGTTCTTTACCAATGTAGGCCATATAGTGTAATTTAGAATTCTCATTTTATGTTATTTAGTTGGTTTTTGGAATTCTTGAGAATTGTTTGAATCTCTTGCATAATTTCTGTATCTCTTAGATAGTGTTTGAAATAGGATTTTATTGCTTTTGTGCTTCCATTTAATAAATATTGATTAACTTTGATATACATTTTTGACAGTAATAATTAACTACAAAAAAACTTGTTTTGTTTAAAAATAAATGAAAATAATTGAATTGAGATAATATTTTATTCCTCAAATTGAAAAGAGCTATCTGAAAGAAAAATGTCACTTCATAGACACATCGAGATTTTAATTTCAAATAAGGCCAAAAAATATCTAGAGTGTTGAAGCGCCCATAGCCAATTTTTGGCAAGAGCGACATATCCAATCTGTGTAAAATTTTAATATTAGTACGAAAATTTTTTTTAAATATTTTTAAAAATATGTAAATTTAGATTCAAATAAAATTAAAAATATATTTTTAGCTATAACTTCACTATGAATCAATACACAAAATTTAAACTTAAATCGAGTAAAAAAGTTATCAGAAAATAAGAAAAAAAATAGATAAATTATTGATAGAACACAATACAATCAAGAAATTCATTTCTAATGCTAACTCTAAACTAATATCGCCGAAGCCGTATTCAGGCAAGCAAGAGTTAACTATTTTTGAACGCTAATTAAGTCATAATAAAGTGTCGAAATTTAGAATTGTATAAAACATGAATCTTCCCTTGTTGACAATTATTTCCAAAGTTCTTGAAAAGATGTTTGAAATAGGGACGCACATCCGGGAAGCGAAGGGGGGGGGGGGAGAAAAAGCCTTTCGTCCGAATAATTTCAAATTTTCTCAATTATATATCTTTTTTTTTATAGTATTTATTAGACTTGTTTGTCTTCTGGGTAGATATAATCGATATTATTTTTCTTGTTTTAAGATTAAGTCTTAGAATGAATATTTAAAATCTATTTTTTTCATTAAGTCACTTTTTTGATATAATAGTGCAAATTTGATCTATATTTGTTCAGAGGCTGTAATGTAACAAGTCATTTGAATAAGGTTCCATGCATTTTTTATAGCACATAACTATATAAGAACTCTATAATTTAAAGCTTACAATATTTATTCTATTAAATACTGTAACCAATCCCGTCGATAAGGGGGAGGGGCAAGAGTAAGCAATGTTCATTCTAAACTGGATAGCTTATTATCTTATAATGAATACAAAAGACGAGTGGATGTTGCTAATCAAATGCTCAGAGCCTACAGGTCTTGCAAGCCTAATAGAAAATGGACGCATGCAGTTTTTTCTAACTATTTAGACATTAGTGTCTTGAACACCTGGATAATTGCTAAGTTCAACTCGCCTGACAAATTTCCTTCAACCAAAGAAAGGGGAAGAAAAGTTTTCATACAGAATTTATGTTTTCTGGCCCTAGAATCAATAAAAAGAAGATCAATGATATCCGAAATACCCTTAGCTTACTAACTTTTACTTTAATTTCAAAATTTTCTTTTTTTCAAAAACAATAAAATAATTTTTTTTGCTAATTTTATTTTATTTTGATTTTTTTATCCTAACGAGAACGTTTACATGTTACTTTTGAAAGAAATTTCTATGATGGATATTTTAGAAAAATGTGTTTTAAATTGGCAATGGACAAAATTGTCCAGAGTGCGTCAAGCGAGGGTTAATCAAAGACCAGCAGTGAAACCCAGCGCAAAAAAATCCAAAAATATGAGAGATTGTTGGAACCTTTTTATTGATGAATCAATGTTGCAAAAAAAATTAAATTTCAAGAATGCGCGTATTATTATCTATATGGAAAATGCTGAAGTTATTGAAAAGCTCTATACTAACCAATATTCTTGGGTAAAAGCTTTAAAAATCAACGAGCTTTACGGTTACATATATTTTTGCTATTTATCCTCTGCCAAAAACATTTAAATGCCCGCCTACTTTGGTCTAAAGTAGGAAGTCGATTTTTCTCTTCTGTTATGAGTCTAAGACGATATTTCTTTATTAATCATTTTCTCACATTTGATGAAAAAGAAACCCGACATGAAAGATGGGGCAATGATAGGTGGGCAGCATTCCGAGAAATTTTTTAGGACTTTAACTCAAACTGTGGAAAGTGGTTAGTCCCTGATGATGCTTTAACACTTGATGAAACATTGTATGCTTCGATGGTTGGAATTCAATTTAATGTTTACAATCCAAAAAAACCTTGAAAATACGGTCTTTTATTTAAATCGATCAATGCTGTTAGATACTCGTTTACCTTTTTTACTGCGCGCTATGCGGGAAAACCTAAAAATGGATCTGGCCTATATTACATACCTGGAATTATTCCCAATGTGATTTAATAGAAATACATCAATTAAGGGTAGAAATTTAACTATTGACAGACTTTATACATCTGTTGAGCTAGTTAACTGCTTATATTCGCAAGGTGTCACCGTCATAGGGACGATAAACATGAATAAAAAGGGACTTCCAGAAGAAATTAAAAGTATTGAGAATCGTGAAGAGTTCAGTTATAAGTAAAAACAAAATCAAAAGGGAAAAAAATGTTTTAATTTTAACATCACGCCCTTTACAATTTACATGTAAATAATTTACAATTTTATGATAAAGCTCAAAAATGCTTGATAAATCATTGGAATCGAGAGCCATCTATTCTAAACATCCCTAGAAATAATCAATGCTGCGAACGTGGAATTAAAATTATGCAGGAATTGTACAAAAGTTGCAAAAAGAAATAAAACTTGTCCTTACGCTTTCTCGCCTCTAACGATGTTCTTTATTGAACTATTTAAAATGTTTATTGTAAGATAAAATCTTTTTTCAGCATCATGCTATGTTTTTTGAAATGTTTTGGAGCATTTTTTACACAACCTTTTATACTTTGCCCTTTTAAAAATAAGCGCTTAGTCATGCGTGAACTTTTTTCCAAATTAAAAATTTTATTTTTGTAGTTATTACTTAAAAGTTCCCCAGAAAATAACACAGGGTTGTAAAGTTAGAAAAAGTTGTATCCCTAGTGTGCATTCTACATCCATTGTTTCCGTACTAAAAAACTCCTGTACCATACTTGTACGTACACAGATGGTAATTTTTAACACGCGAGCATTTTTTGTCATCATCTTTTACCATTTTACCCCAGATAACTTTGCCAAAAGGACATTCGGACAGCATTAAGTTTCCTTTCTTGTCTAAAGGCCAAGGGTGGAGAGATGAATAGTCACTTCCTAGTAAAAGTTCAATTTCGCCAAAAGGCCTATTAATTTCGCCCGTATCTACATTAAAAGATTTTGTCAAGCTTGCCGTCTTTACATTTTCTAGTTCTGATGGGTTTACTATTGTGCAGCGCCTTTTGTTGGAGCATTGGCTCGTATCATGACTCGTCTTTAAACAAGATGAACATAACTTTACTTTGAAAGCAAAGTTTTTACGTACGTCTAAGTTTGCATTTAAAAATGACTTACAAAATCTAGTTTCATGTGTTCTGTGCTTGAATTTTCCCAAGGATAGTCCTTGGTGGTCCCTTATTCAAAGTCCTTGGTGGCGAATGAAATTAAAAGTCATTGCGAAGTTTACAGCACCCTTAATTCTATCCTTTTGATTTTCAACATTTGAATACATGCATTCTTGCACTTTCAATTCTAATGTGAGAAATTTCATCATTTCCTCAAACTTATCAAATTTATTAGCATTACAAAAATATCTGAACCAACTTAATTTAATCTCGCGAGGTAACTTTTCTTGACAGCTTCTCACTATACTCAATGGAATTGAGCCTAACAATGTTTTCAATACTAGCGGCGCGGTTGTATCGCCATACACAGGTAATATGTGTTTAAAAAAATCGCGTTTAAACGCTAAATATTCCCTGATGTTCCCTTCAAATTTAACTATATTTTGTATGGTATTGGCGGGATCGCCTTTCTTTTCCTCGGAAGCAATTATATAACAGTCTCTTATTAAAGTTAAAGAATCATTTTTTAGGTTTTTAAACGTTTCATCTGTAGTGTATGCGAGCTCATCTATTAATTTTTCATGAGTACTTATCTTATCTCTTAAATCTTTATATATTTCTTTATTTGGATTGGTTGAAGATTTTAATAACACTTACAACACCTATGAGCTTTTCTTTGTTCAAATCTATTTTATTATTGAGTACTTTAATTGAATATACGAATCTATCTTTTCTTTACAGGTCGAATACTTTTCATATACATCTATTATCCACTCGTCTTCATCTTGACTCCCACTATATTCATTGTGTTACGATTTCATTATACAGGAGTCCTTACTTATTTTGGAGTCAATTCCTCTAAATCTTTTATAGAACCATTTATAAGATGGTCAATTTTTTTACAAATATTTGTCAAAGCCCTTTTAGCTATAATGCGATCATGCATACTAAGTGAGTGTAACTTACAATTGAAAATAAGTAAACAACAAAATATGAGTATGATATCATTCTGTGCAAAACAAGAACAAGTGAAATAAATGCAAATCAAAGGTATACTTCTTTAGATTGTTACGTGAGGATATAATTTTATTATATTAACGAAAGTTGGTAGAGATCTTCAAACTTCTTGGCTCATTGATAGCCTTTGTTGATGATAACGGTGGATTGGCAGAGGTCTTCAATCTTCTTGGCTCATTAATAGCCTTATAACGGTGAATGGGCAGAGGTCTTCAATCTTCACTTTTTCTCTGGCTCATTGATAGCCTTATAACGGTGAATTGGCAGTATATTAAAGCGACTGTATCGTCACTAGCTTGGTTAGTTGATGAGGAAATTTATTATATTAGACATTGTTTTGTCATATATAAGAATAGAATATATCCCTACTTGGGTGGACTGTTATCGGGATGGAAGGTTACGTCGACAGTTGGTAGTATGGTCAGCTCAGTGGTAGTTAGATACATCTTGGGGAATGGGTCTGGTGCTAGTTATAAAGCTGAACTAGTTATTACGCGAGCTAAAAATCTGGGCTTTCCAAGCGCCAGGAAAGAAGGGCAAGGGTAAAGGAAGCTCAAAATAGACAAATTTGTCTGTCTCTCTGGAAAATAGCTACAAAGCTTCCTTTTCAGAGAATCCTATCGCTTCCTTTCTAGCAGAGGAACAACGCTTCTTCAGTCAAGAGTTTTTCTTCCTTATCACCAGAAGAAATCTCCGAGAAGCGGTAAGAGGAGACAGAAGATCTAGGAGATTGGCCAACAACGAAGATGGTAGAAGAAGCAATCCTAACAGATGCTGAAATCGCCATTCCAGAGTTAAAAGAAGAACCTGACATCCTGAGAAGAATTGTTGAAGATCTAAAGCTAGACGACATCGAAGAAGAAGACCTATGGCTAAGACCAGAAGACTTCGTCAACTTTGTCAAGACCCACCAAGACACTCCTGAGCTGGGGAAAAAAATGCAAGCACAACTACAAAACCTACTCAGCAAAGACTACTTTGCGCCAAGAACCTGGAGAATCATCTTCTCATCCGTGCTCTCGGGAGAGCTAGATAGCGAACCAGTCGAAGACCTGCAATCCGCAGAAAATAACTGGTAATGGGGAGAGCGACAACGATGATGAAATAGATGAAGACAGCTTTCCTTTGGAGGAGCTAAAATCACCTACGGATTTCTCCATTAACCCATTAATGCCCAACCATGGAATTAGATAAAAAATCTTAATTCTCTTTTTTGTAATATTACTCATTTGGTGTCAATAGCCAAAATTTCTTTTGTAAAATTTAATACTGTTTTTAATTTTTTGACAAACGGGTGTACACATATGTGCACGCTAGGAAGTTTTCAATCTATCAAATTTAGAAAAGATAATGTTATAAAAGCGATAATACAATTTTATTTAATCTTAAAAACATTAGCACAATTTTGAAGTATGGAAGAGTTTAAAATGTCCACTGTCAATGCATAAAGCCACATCACAAGTTTCACATATCACTCTGATTCGCCTTGCACATGAAGAAACAGCACATCTTTTTACTTTGTCCATCTGTTTTGGCCAGTGTGATCTTCCATGAAGTCGTACACTTTCATCTACTCTCACTTTGCCTCTTTTGAAAGATTTTCTCAGGAAAATATTATACAATGTACATGCTTTTTTATCGCTCAAGGAAGATGAAACACTTCTCAAAAACCACAGTAAATCGTGGCCTTTGTTGTCGTTTGCCATCTTATACAGCATGAAGGAAGATGTCATAAGCGTAGACAAAAGGTTGGTGAAATGTGGCCGCCACCACTTTTTCAACTTAATGTGGATTCATAAGTTTCTCGAGGCCCAACTGTCCGCAGACGATGGGTGTCCAGGATGGCAAAAAGGAGGTTCTCCTTAGGGCGCTTTCCTTCTGGCACAAAGAGTCGCCGAAGTACCCCTCCGATGGCGCCAGAAGATTATGGGCATCCTCAACTATTATACGGCAACACTCCCAGGAAAATTTTGCATCATTTCGGCGCTGTATAATTGGGATGAGGCGCCCGAGCACAGCGAACTGGTCCAGCTCGCCGTGCCTTACAACATGTCAACCATCGTCACCCCCTCCGTACCAGCAGATTCCGTCTACGTCAACGCCTCCTTGCAAGCCCTCAGATTTGTCACTTCGAAGGGCCCAAAATTGTCAGCATTCGACGAAGATACAATTTTTTCCTGCGTTCACAGCAAGTGGATAGCTCCTCCAAACCTGAGAAGATATTGAAATATGGATATGCTCCTACAATCAATTCATCTCTTCCATTCGGGTCCTTCTCCAGGTTTTCCAAACTTCCAAAGCATGAGAAAAAATGCATTGAAGAAACGATCATCCCCAAACTCATAAAAGACGAGGTGATAGCGAAAACTAGCAGCTATAAAAGACAACACGTAGAAATTTCTCATATCATAAAGAGAAGAAGCCATTATATTTCATCGTTTTAAATTCTCTAACATTTTGAAACGAACATGACACTTGGTCTTTATTTGAACTAAGCATAAAAGAAATCGATTGAGTAGATTCAGGAAGTGATGACGCAATGTTTTTTTGCATTATGACGTTATGCCTATAACGCATTCATTATCTTATTTCCTTTGTCACAAATGTGCGCGAATGAGTAAGAGCTCTACACCTACTCACTACTACACCTACAGTATCTCACTACAGCTCTGCTATATACCACGTATACTCAATTGTCGAAGCAACAGAAACTTGGCTATTCTAAAAGTGTTTTATTTTTCTGAATGTTTCTTGGTGGCAGACCTAAAGATATGACAACTTTTAATCATTATTCTGATTTGAATAAAATCACTACAGTAGAGTACTCTTGTCTTGTTTTATCAGAATCATGGGGTACCAATGATCTTTAACAGGACCTAGAATCACGGGGGTACCGATGATCTTTAACAGGATCTAGAATCACGGGAGTACCAATGATCTTTAAGTGGACCTAGAATCCTACGTCTCGAGCGAAGCGAGTAACAAACAGGCTTATAATAGTTATAGATAATAAATGTTTTATTTTAGATTCCAAGTTACAGTAAAACGATACAGAACCTACTAGATAAAGGAGAAATTTACAAAGAATTCGACAAATTTGTTAGGGAATTGGCTTATCATCTTCTTTCATTGAATAATATAAATAATAAAACTTCTTACTGATTTTTTTTGGCTAATTTTAGTGATTTCAATTTTTTGTTAGTATGGCTGAACTGCTTAATGGCACTCAAGATTAGTTCGATGGAATGAATTATAAAATTATTCACAAACTTAATATTTCATGATCATTTTTTATGTTATTCGAAACTTGTTATGAATGAACAAAATTTTTTATAGGCAACGGCGATACAGACAAAAATGAAGAGTAATATAGCAAAGCAGTCATACTACCAAAAAAATCCCATAACTTTTGTAAAAATTCTAAGAAATGAAGGTAAAAATATTTAATTAAAACACAAAATACTTAATTGATATGTGCTTAGAACCTCATCACAACATTTTAGAACACTTTTTATCAAAACGGAATATTTTGGAACACGCAAAATTTAAACATTTTTTTTCTGAACGCGTTTAGATAAAAAGTGTTTCTAAAAACGGAACTTTTTGTGTTTAAAAATGCGTTTATAATTTAAACAGATTTTTTACAGTGCATGTACAAACGGTCGACGGAGAAAGGGCTTATAACGACAAAAGGCTAACAAATTAATGTCTGTAGTTGACATTGATTGACAGATAAGCAAAGCTAATCTCATTATAAACGTATGCACAATAAGAGACAGTACAGTTATAATTCTAGATGATTATTTCCATAATTTTTCTACTAATCTTATTACAGGTATTTTATGCACAATAAGAGACAAAATTTCTTGTTGCTTTGGGGTTGTAAAAAATTCCATGAGCCTCATTTGCTCCAGGTATTCTTCAATATGTCCTTAAAAAGCTGCTGGCTACCTTCAAGGAAAGACTTACGTACATTGACGATATCCTCATCCTCTCCTCGTCAAAGGAAGAAGCGGAAAATGCAAACTCGCTCTTTCTAAAGTTTGCAAAAGAAACCAACATCAAAATGAATCTCCAAAAATCCTGTGTTTCTCCTACTCAAAAACTCAAGTATCTCGGAGTCATCATTGACCTAACCCAAAGAAAACTCCTAGTGGAACAAGACACTAAAGACAAAATCAAAGCCACCCTCCTACTCCTACCCACCTTAGCATGGAGTGATTGGACGGGTAAAAAGATTTTTGAAAGATTAACTGGATTTATCCAGTACTACTGTGGCACCATTAGAAGTAAATTCAGGTTATACAAACGCCTATACCCATGTGAGCAGACTCGTCACATAGATCGGCTCACTTGGAAAACGGCATGGAAAGAAATTGACATGGACATCAACATGGTAGCATCTGTAGGAAAACATGGTTATGCGTTTTGCGACGCCACTCCCAGTCAAATTGGTCGATATGGCCATAGTCAGCAAAACTCCTCACAACATTGCGATTATGGAGTGCCTTGGAATCATCCTCACTAACATTCTAGTTCCGAACTGTCAAGTAATATTTTCAGATTCAACAGTAGCACTGGGTAGTCAGTCTGATGGCATACGGATCTAATGACAATGAAATCCATCAGCTACTCCTCAAGCTCAATTGGAACGATGGGGAAGACCTCAAATCGCTCAAAACCCAGATCAAGTACATCGCCTCCAGGAATAACCCAGCAGATGCACTCTCCAGGACCTAACTCAATACCATTATAAATACAGCAAGCACGCAATCATCACTTCCCACCCACCCACCTCACATATAATTTTTTGCGTGTATGATAAGCCTTGCATTATTAATGAAATTGTGAAAATTTTCAGTTAAATAAAGTTGTGAGCTCTTCCTAATCTAAGTTAGATTAAGAAGACCCAAAAAATAGAAGAGCTCTGCACCGCAACTCAGAATATTTCAGAATGGCGCTGCGATCTAGCTTTTTTTTTGCGACGTTACTGAGAAGATAAGCCTACTAAATACCCAATTACAAGGTAAAGATAAATCAATAATTGAAATGGTTAGTCATGTAAATTCATTAAAAGAAAAGTTGAATATACAACTTAAACAAATGGAACGTGGCGACTTAAAACATTTTCCGAATTTAGATGACGATAGAGGTGCTGAAAAAAGATTAAATGTGGATAGATATGTAGCTAGTCTAAGAACTCTCATGAATGAATTTGAAAAAAGATACAAAAGTTTTAATAATATTGAAAGTATCACCACTTTTCTACTAAACCCCTTCAAGGACGACGTGAGAATTGAATTTTTAGCTAAAAAAATTGGCGACTTTCTACAAATTGGCAATTGGGCTGAATTAGAAGAAGAACTTATAAATATAAAATGTGACTAACTTTAAAGATAAATACCCCAACATTTGGAGGGTATTTGCTACTTTCCATTCGTTTTTCGGATCCACATATTTGTGGGAATCTGCTTTTTCTTCGATGAATAGTGTAAAAACAAAACATAGATCTCAATTAACTAACGAACATTTGCAGACATGTCGTGATAAATTTCGAAAAACTAGCACAAAATATGCAGTGCCAGGTTTCATCTTCAAAAAAAATTAGTTTTTATAATTTTTAAGTTGATATTTTGAAGTTAATAAAAATTTTTTTTACTTATATAAAACAACAAAAGTTACATTTGTTTTAAGAATATTAATTATTTTTTATACTTACAAGGTAGACCGCCAAAAATTTCTACAAAAAAAGTAGCCCTTATATAAAAAAAGTTTGGCCACGCCTGGTATATACTGTCTATTATCAGATTCATATTGAGTTTTGGAAGCGTAAAGCTTTAAAAGCTTAACCCATTAATTTATGATTTTCCTTCATGGAATGTCAAGTCTCCAACAATAAAAACCTTTTTATTGAAAAAATTAGTTTGATTCATTAATAGAGTAAACTCATCTATAAAAAAATCTATGTTGAAACTTGGAGGTCTATATATTATCAAAATTGTAAATAAAATTGGTTCCTTAACATCAATTATTAGATATTCAAATGAGGTAAAAGGGCTCCCAATGTTATTTGTATTATACATTAAACGTTTATCAATATAAGCTCCAAGACCGCCACCTCTACCTTCTCTTTTTTTTGTGATAAAATTAAAACCATCTATGGTCAGATTAGAATGACAGTCCCAAATTTCAGTAAGACAAAAGATACCAATTTTATCAATGCCTAGATCATCAAATAATAATTTAAACTCAAAAAAATTCCTTGATAAACTTCTACAATTCAGATGAAGTAACATAAAATTGAGTAAATTAGAAGTTTCAGTGTAATTTTCAAGTTGATTTTTCAAACTTTCAACGGTGTAAAAATTAAAATTATGAACTTTAGGTAAAAAACTGTTAAATTTATCGTGACTGTTAATATCAAAATTACAAAAATTGGAAAGCATTTTATAGATTTATAGTATTTATGATAAAAAAAAAAATATATATGATTCAATATATTCAGAAATCACAAGTATTTACTTTAATAAAATTTAAATTAAGTTTTCTACACTCACAAGATTTAGAGAAAGCATCATGATGAAAATCCTTATATTTTTTACGTATACAATTTACACATTTATGTAATTCTACATTAGAAGAATTAGAACAAGTTGCCGACTTGTGATTTTCAGAACAGTATTTGCAAACCGCTTTATCTTTAAATTTACAAACAGATGAGGTATGACCAAAGTTACAACAATTGGTACACTGTTTAGATAAGTAAAAATCATGAACTTGGTAACATCCATAATTAATGAAAAATTCATTATGATGCATTTTAATAGCATTTCTTATATGAGGATCGACCAAAAAAACAATAAATTTTTTTCTTGTAGACTCATTAATTTTGGAAAATAGTAATTTAAATTTGTAATTTATGTCTATTAATGGCTTAATATAATTATTTTTACTCAAAATTGATTTAAAAATTAAATTATCATCCAAATTGGAATCAAGGTTATTAACCATTATTTTTATACCAAATTTAGGATTTAATGGAAGAACTGTCCTTTAATAATTGATTATCTTTAAAGATATTCAAAGAATAAATAGATATCATTTAAACTCAAAAAGGAAAACAAATTCTACTTTCCGAAAATTTT